>CACVBM020001210.1:5000-21939 GCA_902728155.2 Microthlaspi erraticum | reverse complement strand
GGGGGGGGGGGCAAAAGGTCATAAAAACGGGGGTTCAGGATCCAATTCTATTAGTAATAGAATAAAAAAAGTGTTGCTAGGGAAAGAGTATCCTACGAGATACTTAAAAAAATACTGTACAAAGATTTTAAATATAGTTTTCAAAAAATAATTATATTGCTTATTATTTTTTTTTATTTTAATTCGTAATTAATATTCCTTGCAACTCAATATTTCAGAAATTTTTTTAGTTAACAACTTCTATTTTTTTTGTTCTTTCTGGATCCTAAAATGAAAATAGAAGATTCGGGTGAATCATAAATCCAAAGGAGGTTTCATGGCCAAGGGTAAAGATGTTCGAGTAACAATTATTTTGGAATGTACCAGTTGTGTTCGAAATGATATTAAGAAAGAATCCGCGGGAATTTCCAGATATATTACTCAAAAAAATCGGCATAACACCCCCAGTCGATTGGAATTGAGAAAATTCTGTCCCTATTGTTATAAACATACAATTCACGAGGAAATCAAGAAATAGATCAAATTGAGTGCTTGTATGTCAACTTTAATTTTAAGAATAGGAATAATGATAGTATCTATATATTATTACATATATATAAATATAAACAAATAAATAGAAAAAAATCGAATCCTACATTCTTAATTCTATATAGAAAATAGAAATCATTTTGATCCGATCAAAATAGGATTTTAGAGATAAGGAATAAAAAAAATTATGAATAAATCTAAGCGACCTTTTACTAAATCCAAGCGATCTTTTCGTAGGCGTTTGCCCCCGATCCAATCGGGGGATCGAATTGATTATAGAAACATGAGTTTAATTAGTCGATTTATTAGTGAACAAGGAAAAATATTATCTAGACGGGTGAATAGAGTGACTTTAAAACAACAACGATTAATTACTATTGCTATAAAACAAGCTCGTATTTTATCTTTGTTACCTTTTCTTAATAATCAGAAACAATTTGAAAGAAGTGAGTCGGCCCCTAGAACTACTAGCCTTAGAACCAGAAAAAAATAGACTTATTCTTCAATTGAATAACAATTCCAATCTGAAGGAATTAAAAAAGAGATTACTATTTTGTTCTAAAAATCCAATCAAGAATCAAAATTTGATTGTTCCGTCTGCGGCTGTCATAAAAAAAAAAAAAGAAAAGAATCGTCGAAAAGAAAAAGAATAACTCTTTTTTTAGCGACTATATACCCTCGTTTTGTTTTGACGACTTTTTTATAATACTAATTTCTACTCTACCTTCCCCGAGCTCGTTCTCCTTAGAACTCTATTTCAAATATTTTGATCTTCCAATCCCCTTAGTTTTTGATCTCATTCGAAATCGTATAAAGACAACTCCTATTTAATAGAGCTATTTGTGCAAGTATTTTCCGATTAAGAAGTAATTGCTTCTTGTACAGGTTGTGTATGAATCGGTTGTAACTATAGAATACCCCCATTTCGTGAATTACGGCATTTATTCGAGTGATCCATAAGCGACGAAAATCCCTTTTTCTTTTACCCCTATCCCGATGAGCCGAAACTAAAGCTCTTATTCTCTGTTGAGTCATAGTTCGTGTAAGTCGTGAATGAGCCCCTCGAAAGCTTGATGCAAACAAACGAAGTTTTGTTCTACGCCTCCGAGCTATATATCCGCGTTTAATTCTAGTCATTGAATAAATCAAACTTTGATGAATAACTAATTCTTTTTTTAGTTATTCTTTTCACCTTTACTAGTCATTAATAACCAAACGAATTATTCCAATGTATAAAAAAAAATTCCAACGGCTTTTGCTACTCTAACCTTCCCCACCACTATTTTTTGCTAGGTATTTTCCTTTGCTTTGAAAGGAGAAATTGCCTTGATACTTAATAAATAAAAAAAGAATAACTACAAGTAGTAAATAGAACTGAATAAATAGGGGGTTCCATCGTTTCTATGGTTACTTCTAAAACGGTGAGGTCCTCTCTATACACCGGAGCTCCTTCTTTTAATTAATCAATACTATTGGTAACTTGTACAATTCACATTCTTTCGCTCTACCCCATGAATATTCCAGTAATTAGGTCTTTCACACTGAGATCCACTTTATACAGTAACGGTATTTCATTTTTAAAATTTATTTCGTCGTTTACCCTGTTAGTCCGTTCTTTTCTTTCAAGGGTGGAATCTTTTTAATACAAAATGGAATTTCCCCCGCTTAATGGATAACCATTTGTTATCATTGGGGGTTTTCTAAAAAATGGAGTTGATTGGATTTGCACCAATGGAAACCATAAGTTTCAGACACAATAGAAGATATGAACGATCTATCTTTTTGAAATAATGAATCGAGTTCCTCCATTGTATTTTATTCACAGGTACTGATCCTTAGATATTTCAAAAAGAATTTCCTTTTTGTGTTTCAGTCTATGATCTAAACGCGTCGCACATACACCCGAGTACATGTTCCTCGTCGCTGAGGGCATCCCCGAAGCGCTGGGGATTTCGTAACATTTCGGATTGGCTGTCTTGTATTTCTAATAAGTTGTTTAATGGTTGGCATACAGAATCATATAAATAATGGGCTGGTTTAGATTGGTTCTAACCGGCTAATTCTGAATTACTTTTCGTCAAGATTCTCTTCAATATTAAAAAAAATATATTGAAGATAATATGAAACTAAACCTTTAATCTAAAACGATATAAAATTAGCAAGTGTAGATTTGTATGAAATAGCTCCTATTTTTTATTGAACCGCTACAAGATCAACAATTCCATGAGCTTGGGCTTCTGTTGCTGACATAAAAACATCCCTTTCCATGTCTTCGGATACAACCCATATCGGTTTGCCCGTTCTTTGTACATAAACCCTTGTGATGGTTTCGCGAATTTTTAGTAGTTCTTCCGCTTCCAAGATAAATTCTCCCGTTTGTGTCTCATAAAACGAACTCGCGGGTTGATGGATCATTACCCTGATGATACAATAGAAAAGGTTCTTCTATTTCGCAGAATGAGACGAGATAACAAAAAAAAGAGAAAATTGAATAACCGTACAGGCTTTTTTTGTGCATTGCATACGGCTCCACAATGGAATTTACGTTTTTGATCTTTCCTTTTGGAGAAAGAAAAAAAATATAGGTTGTATTATACGCGGATCCATAAACGATCCAATTACCATCCTTTTTTTTTTTTTTTGCGTTCAAAACAAAAATACTATGATGGTTCCGTTGCTTTATATATCATTTTTTTGATTCGTCTATGATTCAGCAATCCCAAAGTTTCTTTTTTTTTTTCGATATATAAATTTTAAAAATAAGCTTCCGGTGTGAAAACATAGTTTGTGACGCTGAGATGTGTCCGAATAGGTAAGATATCATTTGAAATACCCCTTTCCTTATCTCATACTACTCTTTCAATATATAATCTAATTTTTTTTAATCTCAAAAATTTTCATATTGAATTCGAAGTGCCATGCTATTATTACTTAACTAATTCATATTTCCGATGGCGAAGGCATAGTATTTTTTTATTGAAAATCAAAAAACTCATTGGCGCCGAGCGTGAGGGAATGCTATACGTTTGGTAATTGCCCCCCCGACTAGGATAAAGGATGCTATTGAAGCGGCCAATCCCATGCATATTGTCTGTACATCGGGTCGCACAAATTGCATAGTATCATAAATAGCCATTCCAGATATTACCCACCCACCAGGAGAGTTTATAAACAAATAAAGATCTTTGGTATCCTTTTCTATACTGAGATATATCATGAGACTAATAAGTTGATTCGAGATTTCGGTATCAACCTCTTGGCCTAAAAAAAATAATCTTTCTCGATAAAGTCGGTTGATTAGGATAAAATTTTATTCCTTAGGAGCCGTACAGGCACCTTTTGATACATACGGTTCACCAAAAATTGTGAAAAAATCAATGTGTCGATTCCAACCCCCCCCTTTTTTCATAGAAGGTTTTTCTTTCTAATTTCTAAGGGAAGGGCTTGCTCCCCTTTTAAAAGTAAAAGAAAAAAGAAGTTTTGACCCCGTTTATTAGATATTATAATCCTATACTAAAATGATTGATTACGCCTGTCAGACTAACTTGATTCATTGATATTTTTTTTCATCGAGATTCAGTTGAAATGGCGATGGTTTTTTCTTGTTCCTGAACGGGCTTCTTCCTTTTTTTCTTCCATTTTTTAGGTTTATGCTCTACCCCGAGTAAAAGGAAAAATTTGCCCGATTTTGATTTGCACATATAGGACAAATGAACCAAATACCGCGTTTTTTTTTACTACTTCCTTTTTTTTTTCAATTAATTTCTTTCACATGTCTTCTGTCAAATAGTCAACAAATTTTTAAGTATATTATTTATTTGATTTTATCAACAGTTTTAGATCACCCTGTTTCAATTTTTTGTATTTTTGAATAGAATTTTTTGATCATAATTTTGCATATCATATAAGTAGTAATTATAAAAATATTATATATTAATTATCAATTGGGTTTTTGCTAAACGGAGCCTGGATACTTAATTTTATTAGTCCGATCACGTAAACCATAAAAAAAATTGATAATCTAATATCAATCTAAATACTCCCTGCATTTAATTCCACTTTATTTTTTGTGCTTCGCGTTACAAATTTTTGATAATTCAATCAATCTTTTTGGGCAAAACAGAGGATATCTCGATCGAGGGAGAAAACGGGGAAATCCCATATAGCCCAATATATCTGACAAGTCGCACTATATGTCAACCCAAGATGTATCTCCTTCTCCAGGACTTCTAAAAGGTACTTTTGGAACGCCAATAGGCATGAAATGAAAAAAAAAGAGAATGAAGTTCTCTATTTCACTTTGATGTGGAAACGTAAGACTGCGGTTTCATTTTTTAATAGTATTATCCTTTTTTCCTACTTTTTTTTTATTATATTTAATACATAAGTTGAATAAGCTAAAATAAAATATAAAGTAAAGGAAGAGAGAATCAATAAAAATCAAGGAAATTTTTTACGAACGGGCTTCTGAATGATGAACAACAATAACTATCTCGGTTCATATAAAATCGGATTCACCCCCATTGCGTATTGGTACTTATCGGATATAGAATAGATCCGCTTCCCTTTTTTCCTATGAATCGAATTGTTCTATTATTACTAACAGAATAGAACAAATATTAATCCTTTCTCCGAAATAATTACCTAAAAAGGGGGGGTCCGTAAAATCGTTTTTTCCAATGCAATAAAGTTACATAGTGTCTATTTTTCGTTGATAGAGGGGTATTTCCATGGGTTTGCCTTGGTATCGTGTTCATACTGTTGTATTGAATGATCCCGGTCGTTTGCTTTCTGTTCATATAATGCATACTGCTCTGGTTGCTGGTTGGGCCGGTTCGATGGCTCTATATGAATTAGCAGTTTTTGATCCTTCCGACCCCGTTCTTGATCCAATGTGGAGACAAGGTATGTTCGTTATACCTTTCATGACTCGTTTAGGAATAACCAATTCGTGGGGCGGTTGGAATATTACAGGAGGGACTATAACGAACCCGGGTCTTTGGAGTTACGAAGGGGTCGCCGGAGCACATATCGTGTTTTCTGGCTTGTGCTTCTTGGCAGCTATTTGGCATTGGGTATATTGGGATCTAGAAATTTTTTGTGATGAACGTACAGGAAAACCTTCTTTGGATTTGCCCAAGATTTTTGGAATTCATTTATTTCTTTCAGGAGTGGCCTGCTTTGGTTTTGGCGCATTTCATGTAACAGGATTATATGGTCCTGGAATATGGGTATCTGACCCTTACGGACTAACCGGAAAGGTCCAACCTGTAAATCCGGCGTGGGGCGTCGAGGGGTTTGACCCTTTTGTTCCGGGAGGAATAGCTTCTCATCATATTGCAGCAGGGACGTTGGGTATATTAGCGGGCTTATTTCATCTTAGTGTTCGTCCGCCTCAACGTCTATACAAAGGATTACGTATGGGAAATATTGAAACCGTCCTTTCCAGTAGTATTGCTGCTGTCTTTTTTGCAGCTTTTGTTGTTGCTGGAACTATGTGGTATGGTTCTGCAACTACTCCCATCGAATTATTCGGTCCTACTCGTTATCAATGGGATCAGGGATACTTTCAACAAGAAATATATCGAAGAGTTAGTGCTGGACTAGCTGAAAATCAAAGTGTATCAGAAGCTTGGTCTAAAATTCCTGAAAAATTAGCTTTTTATGATTATATTGGTAATAATCCAGCAAAAGGGGGGTTATTCCGAGCGGGTTCAATGGACAATGGGGATGGAATAGCTGTTGGATGGTTAGGACACCCCGTCTTTAGAAATAAAGAAGGGCGTGAACTTTTTGTACGCCGTATGCCTACTTTTTTTGAAACATTTCCGGTTGTTTTGGTAGATGGAGACGGAATTGTTAGAGCCGACGTCCCGTTTAGAAGAGCAGAATCCAAATATAGTGTCGAACAGGTAGGTGTAACTGTTGAGTTTTATGGTGGTGAACTCAATGGAGTGAGTTATAGTGATCCCGCAACTGTGAAAAAATATGCTAGACGGGCTCAATTGGGTGAGATTTTTGAATTAGATCGTGCTACTTTGAAATCCGATGGTGTTTTTCGTAGCAGTCCAAGAGGTTGGTTTACTTTTGGGCATGCTTCGTTTGCTCTACTTTTCTTCTTTGGACATATTTGGCATGGTGCTAGAACCCTCTTCAGAGATGTTTTTGCCGGTATTGATCCCGATTTGGATGCTCAAGTGGAATTTGGGGCATTCCAAAAACTTGGAGATCCAACTACAAAAAGACAAGCAGTCTGATGCAACATTGCTTTTTTGCGTCTAGTTTCTGTTTGCAATTTTATTTAATAGGTAGGGTACTGTAGGAATCTTTAATTAAATTGCTGCCGTTTCTTTGACTCTTTTTCTTTCTTTATCCGGAGGGATACTCCTAAATAAACATCTCCTAAATAAACATAAACAAAACAGGTATGAAAGCTATAATTGTAAACCACGATCAAATTTATGGAAGCATTGGTTTATACATTTCTCTTAGTATCTACTTTAGGGATAATTTTTTTCGCTATTTTTTTTCGGGAACCACCTAAAATTTCAACTAAAAAATGAAATAATTTTTTATTATCTTCATTGACGTAATCAGCCTCCAAATATTTGGAGGCTGATTACGTCAACTAGTCCCCGTGTTCCTCGAATGGATCTCTTAGTTGTTGAGAGGGTTGCCCAAAGGCAGTATATAGAGCATACCCGGTAAAACTTACAAGTAACCCAGATATAAAGATGGCGACTAGGGTTGCTGTTTCCATTATTATAAAATTGAAAGACCACAATGGATCTATGCTAAGATCGTTTATTTACAACGGAATGGTATACAAAGTCAACAGATCGTAATGAATACAAAATAAGATTTATGGCTACACAAACTGTTGAAGATAGTTCTAGATCGGGTCCAAGAAGCACTACTGTGGGGAAGTTATTGAAACCATTGAATTCCGAATATGGTAAAGTAGCTCCTGGATGGGGAACCACCCCTTTGATGGGTGTTGCAATGGCTCTATTTGCGGTATTCCTATCCATTATTTTGGAGATTTATAATTCTTCTGTTCTACTGGATGGAATTTCAGTGAATTAGACTGAGAAGAATCTTGAAGTCCTAGCTTTTAGTTCGATACAAAAAAGGAAAGTATGTAGGTCTAAAAATTTTAGCCTATTCTCCTTTGGTAGTTCGACCGCGAAATTTTTTCTGCATTGTATATTTCCGGAATATGAGTGTGTGACTTGTTAGAATTGACCCTATGGATAGTACAGAGAATGGGGTCTGTCATCTTTATCAAGATGGTTTTACTTCGTCGGATATTCATTCGAGTATCTGAAGCACGAAATGGATCAAATAGATCACAAAGTATTCGAACTATGATTCATACTTAATACTCAGACCTCGTAGCCGGACTTCTTTCCGTTCTATCTTAGAAACTTTAATAAATCAAAATCTTTTCTGCTTTTAAACTCTTATTTGGATCAAAGGACAAATGCTTCTTTGTATTTGATTTTTTTAGTGTTATTTTAGTTAGTTTTTTGATTGAATAAGTGATGATCCAACGGTTCTCACTCAGTGAACTTTTGGCTTTGAAGGTTTCATTGAATTATCGTGGTTCTCGTATGAATCTGAGGTTTCAATTGATTAGTTAAATAGGGTCTTAACAAGAGAATTCCTATCAATAATAAAGAAAACAAGAAGAAATCCGCATTCCCATTCCATACAAATACCAAATAAAAAAAACAATAAAGATAGGCAATCGAGAAGATTCAAGAAGCCAGTACAACATAAAAACGTATGAGCTGACTTGATTTTTTGGCATTTAACCACAAAGAAGAGCTTTCGCATTTTGACTCTTTCATATCTTTAAATAATATTGAATGAGAGAGAAATTGAAAACTTTATATTCCATATCTGTTTCAATGAGTCTTTGGGTCTTTTTTTGTTTGAGCTGTACGAGATGAAATTCTCATATACAGTTCTTGGAGGGGGAGTACCACCTATCTCAATAAAGTTTATGATTGGTTCGAAGAACGTCTTGAGATTCAGGCGATTGCAGATGATATAACTAGTAAATATGTTCCTCCGCATGTCAACATATTTTATTGTCTAGGAGGAATTACCCTTACTTGTTTTTTAGTACAAGTAGCTACGGGATTTGCTATGACTTTTTATTACCGTCCAACTGTTACGGAGGCTTTTGCTTCTGTTCAATATATAATGACTGAAGCTAACTTTGGTTGGTTAATCCGATCAGTTCATCGATGGTCGGCAAGTATGATGGTCCTGATGATGATCCTGCACGTATTTCGTGTATACCTCACCGGTGGTTTTAAAAAACCTCGCGAATTAACTTGGGTTACTGGCGTGGTTCTGGGTGTATTGACCGCATCTTTTGGTGTAACAGGTTATTCTTTACCCTGGGATCAAATTGGTTATTGGGCAGTCAAAATTGTAACAGGTGTACCTGACGCTATTCCGGTAATAGGATCGCCTCTTGTAGAATTATTACGTGGAAGTGCTAGTGTTGGACAATCCACTTTGACTCGTTTTTATAGTTTACACACTTTTGTATTACCTCTTCTTACGGCCGTATTTATGTTAATGCATTTCCTAATGATACGTAAGCAAGGTATTTCGGGTCCCTTATAAATAATATAGATTCTAGATATTTGTAATTACTCATTTATCTTATTACTTGGTGAAGGAACGGTAGTATTTTATATTTTATTGCTATAAATATGGATTATTAACAAAATAAGACATGTATTTGGATATTTCCCTTCAACTCCACAATATTGTATTATTTTTTTGACATAAAAGTTGAAGGGAATTCTATGAAGAGAAAGTGGATTATGGGAGTGTGTGACTTGAACTATTGATCGGGGCCGTGCAGAAATATGACTTTATCTGCTACATTGGAATTCACAACCAAATGTGTCTTTGTTCCAACCACTGTGTAAGCCCCATACAGGGGATAGGCTGGTTCACTTGAAGAGAATCTTTTCTATGATCATACCCGACGATGTCGTGGATGAGTGGGCTCCGTAAAATCCAGTAGATCTAGTAGATTAAGAGATGGAACAAAATCCTGATTGTGTTTTTAGCTATTTTTTACGAAAAAAAAAAAAAAAAATTAATAGTATGTAAATGCATTCATTTCCTCTGCATCAACTCGATTTATGATACTATCGGAGTGAATACAGGATCTAATGAAAAGTAGAGGGTAGACTCCATTAGTAACAAGTAAATCCTTTATATTTGAAAAACCTCGATATAATTTTTGAGATTAAGGACGAATTTATAAGGTATGAGACGATCCAGAAAGCACTTAATTATGATCAACTTTTTAAGCTTACGTGGGTGTTGAGCATTTATCTGTAAGAATGGAATTTATGGCAATCTTTTAGTTGCAATAACTTTGGAATCGGATAATTCTTTTTTTTTACATATTAAATACTTGTGGATAACATATATATATTTTGTATGTATTAATTTAGTTTCGTTAATTCTTGCTCGAGCCGGATGATGAAAAATTATCATGTCCGGTTCCCTCGGGGGATGGATCCATAAGAATTCACCTATCCCAATAACAAAAAAACCAGATTTGAATGATCCTGTATTACGAGCTAAATTAGCTAAAGGTATGGGTCATAATTATTACGGCGAACCCGCATGGCCCAATGATCTTTTATACATTTTTCCAGTAGTCATTCTTGGTACCATTGCCTGTAACGTCGGCTTAGCTGTTTTAGAACCATCAATGATTGGTGAACCTGCGGATCCTTTTGCAACTCCTTTAGAAATATTACCTGAATGGTATTTCTTTCCTGTATTTCAAATACTTCGTACAGTGCCTAACAAATTATTAGGTGTTCTTTTAATGGCTTCAGTACCAGCGGGATTATTAACCGTACCCTTTTTAGAAAATGTTAATAAGTTCCAAAATCCATTTCGTCGTCCAGTAGCGACAACCGTCTTTTTGATTGGCACCGTGGCGGCCCTGTGGTTAGGTATTGGAGCAACATTACCAATTGATAAATCTCTAACTTTAGGTCTTTTTTAATTAAATTTATTCAATTGTAAAATAAAAGACGTGGGTATCTAGGGAGTAGTCATTTCAAAATGAATTCTCCCTAGATACATATTTAATTAATTAAAATGGGTTCGACTGGAAAATCGAAATTACGTTCAAGGTTTAAAATCCATTTCAATTTCAAATTGACTTTTTAGTCTATTTTTTTTCTAGAATGTCTAATATCTTTTTTACATCTTCTATGTGAAAATGTTCAATTTTGATAAGGTCTTCTTGACTGTTATTCAAAAGGTCCAATAATGTATGTATATTGGACTTTTTGAGATAATTATAGATTCTGGGAGGCAATTCTAATTGGTCAATAAAAATATATTGAAATGCTAGTTCTTTTTTTTTTTTTTTAGATTAACTAATCTATTATGAAAAGGAAAAAGGGGTAAAGTAACTTGATGTTGATTGTTCTCTAAATAGAACGTTTCTTCTTCTACATGTAGAAAAGGAATAAATAAATTAATCAAATTCCGGGAGGCTTCATGAAGTGCTTCTTTAGGAGTTAAACTTCCATTTGTCCATATTTCTAGAAAAAGAATCTCTTGTTTTTCATTCCCATTCCCATAAGAATGAATACTATGATTCGCATTTTGAACGGGCATGAAGACAGCATCTATAGGATAACTTCGGTCTTCAAAATTATTTGACATTTTTAGACTATATCCGCGATTCCTCTCAATTTTTAATCCAATACACAAATCTATTGATTCTGTTAAGGTAGCTATATGCTGTGTATTATCAATGATTTCCACGGAGGGCGGTAAAATTATGTCTTGAGCAGTTATATATCCGGGACCTTGGACACAAATAAGTGCGTTGCGCCTTCCATATAGATTACTTCTTAATACAATCTCGTTCAAATTAAGTAAAATTTCATGTACTGATTCTTGAATACCTACTATGTTAGAATAGTCATGTGGTATGTTCTCAGATTTTGCACGTGTAATACATGTTCCTTCTATTTCGCCAAGTAAAGCTCTTCGCATCGCAATGCCTATTGTGTCGGCTTGACCTTTCAGAAGTGGAGACAGAATAAAGCGTCCATAATAAAGACGTTTACTGTCTCTTCTTGATTCAACACACTTCCACTGTAGTGTCCGAGTAGATACTTTTACTTTCTCTCGAACCATAGTAATTTTATTTGATCAGATCATTGAATCGTTTTTTTCTCTTGAAATTCTTTCAGCCTAGTTCTATACACGTCTTTTTTTAGGGGGTCTACAACCATTATGTGGCATAGGAGTTACATCTCGTACAAAACTTAAAAGTATACCGCTTCTACGAATAGCTCGTAATGCTGCATCTCTTCCCAGCCCAGGGCCTTTTATCCTTACTTCAGCTCGTTGCATACCTTGATCCACTACTGCTCGAATAGCATTTCCTGCTGCGGTTTGCGCAGCAAAAGGTGTTCCTCTTCTTGTACCCCTGAATCCACAAGTACCCGCGGAGGACCAAGAAATCACACGACCCCGTACATCTGTAACGGTCACAATGGTATTGTTGAAACTTGCTTGAACATGAATAACTCCTTTTGGTATTCTACGTACATTTTTACGTGAACCACTACGTGTATTTTTACGTGAACCAATTCTTAATATAGGTTTTGCCATATTTTTTCATTTCACAAGAAATATATGGATATATCCATTTCATGTCAAAACAGGCCTTTTTGTTGCCAGCTCCTTGGCAGTGTCTTTTCCTTTCCTTTAGTTCCTTTTAGTAAGATTATCCTTGTCTTTGTTTATGCCTCGGATTGGAACAAATTACTATAATTCGTCCCCTCCTGCGGATTAGTCGACACTTTTCACAAATTTTACGCACGGAAGCCCTTATTTTCATAGTTGTTATTCCTTAATTTTTTGAATATACTTATTGTTGGACGAAAAAAAGGTTTCTTGATATTTTTGAATCTTGAATTGTATCGTCGTGAAAGGAATGTTGAAATTGAAAAAACCACTTGCTCGTTTGAATCCTTGTTATGGAGTCTAGAAAATGGCTGTCCCTTTATTAACTTATACCTAAGTACCTAAGAACTTACTAAAATTTTTACTATCCTTTTCCTATAGGTATACCTATACAAAAATATGTCGAATCCTTTTAGAAGCATGACCTAAAATCAAAAAAATCTTTAGTATCTAAACAAAACCGAGCATGCCGTTCGGAAGTGATTCAGAAAGAAAACTTTCATTAATTCATTTTTTCTTTAATTTTATTCGAGGTAGAACATTCTAAACTTTTTTTTTTCACAAATGGTAAGTTCCGCATATCCGATTTTTGTATTCGAAGGATTACCATATATAACACAAAATTTCTCCGCCGATTCTTTTTTGTCGAGCTTCTCGGTCTGTCATTATACCTTGAGAAGTCGAAAGGATTACAATTCCTATTCCACCTAAAATCCGTGGAATTCGTTGAGAGTTAGAATAGATTCGTAGACCCGGTCGACTTATTCGCTTTAAATTTAAAAATCTTTTATAGGATTCTTTCTTATTTCGTTTATGTCTTAGGGTTAAAATCAAAAAATATTGGTTGTTTTCGCGATGTTTCCTTACGTTTTCGATAAAACCCTCTCGTAAAAGTATTTGAACAATGCTTTCGGTGATGTTAGTTGATCTTATCCGAACCGTTCCTTTTCTATTCATGTCAGCATTTCGTATAGAGGTTATTATATCAGCAATAGTGTCTTTTCCCATGATAAGTTCAAATTCCTTATTTTTTTGTTCTATAATTTTGATATAATCAACATGTTCTTTTTCTTTTATTTATATATAGATATAGACGAATTATATATATCTGAATTAAATTATTAATATTTTATTATTAAGGGTATATCCGTGATACACAATCTATTAATTAATTTTCTGTTAATACCTACCATTTTTTAATCCTCTCCTATACTAATACTAATTATTGATATTTAGGTCTTATAATACCTCAGGAGCTAATGAAACTATTTTAGTAAAGTTTAATTGTCTCAATTCCCGGGGGATTGCCCCAAAAACTCGAGTTCCTTTTGGATTTCCTTCTTGATCAATGACAACTGCGGCATTGTCATCATATCGTATTATCGTCCCATTGTTACGTTTGAGTTCTTTACAAGTACGTACAATTACAGCTCTAATCACTTCTGATCTTTCTAGAGGAGTATTTGGTATTGCTTCCTTGATTACAGCAACAATAACGTCACCAATATGAGCATATCGGCGATTACTAGCTCCTATTATTCGAATACACATCAATTCTCGAGCCCCGCTGTTGTCTGCTACATTCAAATAGGTTTGTGGTTGAATCATATCATTTTTTTGTATCTCTTCTTTTAATGCAAAGGACGAAGTAAAAAAATATTGTTTGTCAAAAAAAAAAAAAAAAAGAAAACTTATAACCTTTTTATCCTGAAATGTTATTTAGCTTTTTCATTCTATATTCCTATTCAGAAATAATGAATTGGGTTTTTATAGGCATTTTTGATGCCGCTATTGAAATCGCTTTTCTGGCTATATTTTCGGGTACACCACCCATTTCATAAAGGATTTTACCTGGTTTAACCACAGCTACCCAATACTCTGGGGATCCTTTCCCAGAACCCATACGCGTTTCCGCCGGTCTTACTGTAACTGGTTTGTCTGGAAATATACGGACCCAAATTTTTCCACCACGTCGTACATTTCGTGTCATTGCTCGCCGCCCCGCTTCTATTTGTCTAGATGTGATCCAAGCCGGTTCAAGGGTTTGAAGAGCATATCTGCCAAAACAAATACGATTCCCACGAGAAGATATTCCTTTTAGTCTTCCTCGGTGTTGTTTACGAAATCTGGTTCTTTTTGGGTTATAGTTGATGGGTTTTTTCTATAAATTAGAAATTCCATCTCTACTACAGAACTGAACGTGAGAGTTTCTTCTCATACAGCTCCTCGCGAATAAAAGGACTAAAAACGTTTGTATTAAGAACAAGATATAGATGTAGTTTACTGATTAATCCTATTAATCATGGTATTTTTTGAAATTTCATATAATCTCTTCTAAGTTTGTGTATGTTTTTTTCCGAACTGGAATCCAAGATGAATTCTATTTCTATTTATTTCAAAATAACGTAATATCAGAATCTCGAATGTAGTTTTTGTTTTATAGTTAGAATATTCTAACAAATCCTTATTTTCTTTTCTCTTTTTCATTTTTTTTTTTTTTTTTTCGTATTTTATTACTTAAAAAAAAAAACACACAAATTTTTCGCCGGCGAATATTTACTCTTTCAATATCTATTTAAGTTTGATGTTTATCCCACGAGGTCTCAGAATCAAAATCAGAATAGATAATAAAGTTTCTGGTTTATTCCGCCATCCTATCCAATGAATTACTAAGATTTGTTTTTCGCTAGAATCCTCTATATTCATGGGTTCCGTCGTTCCCATCGCTTCTTGATTAATCATTAGGTCCGAATTCTACAATGGAGCTCTTAGATGAAATTTTTAATTTCATTTTTTAATTTATTTTTGAGTCAATTTTCTCAGTTTTTATTGGCTCAAGGCTCTTAATTTTTTGTTTTCGGAACAGATTTATCTAATTATTATGAATGAATCCGTATTGATGCTTTATTACATTGCTTTTTTTTACAACGACCTCATAGACTTTCCAAATTGGAATCATATATCATTAATATTCAACTTTTCTCTCTTTCTTTCATCCTTCCATTTATCCACATACTTTTTGATTACCTTTCATAACTTAATAATCATAATAATCATATTTCTTTATTCTTTTTTTTCAGTTGCTACAATAATATGATCAGCCTATCATATCTTGACTTTTTTTTTTGGATCCAGATAATGTGAAGCAATGAGTTGCTTAGGTTATTTATTAATGCTATAGTTATTAGTTGCTCTTATAGGTAAGTTCTTTTTTTTTTATCTTAATCTAATCGAATCCTAAACCAACGAGTCACACACTAAGCATAGCAATTATATCAAAGGAGTTTTGATGGAAATTTTTATTCAACCTTATAGAATTGCTGATTTTTTTCTTAAACATCAAAAATAAGACTGCAATTTCTTTTATTACTGTATAGTGTTATACTACATAGTTTTCGTTTTTTATCGTTGGATAAAATGTAAAGACAAAAAAAAATTATTCTTCGTCTACGAATATCCAAATTTTTATTCCTAAGACCCCGTAAATAGTTCGAACTGTATAGGAACAATAATCAATTTTAGCTTCTATTGTTTGTAAAGGAACTCTGCCTTCTCGGATCCATTCAACACGTGCAATTTCTTTTCCGTCGATACGTCCTGCAATTTGTACTTGAATTCCTTTTGTATTTGCCTGTTCAGTTAATTCAATAGCTTTTTTCATTGCTTTTCGAAAAGAAACGCGATTTTTTAATTGGCCAGCTATAAATTCTGCAAGAATATTAGGATGCCCATACGGGTTGGAAATTCTGGTAATAGCAATGTTGAGTTTTCTATTGACACAATTAAGTTCTTTTTGAACATTCAGCTGCAATTCTTCGACTCTTCGGGGTTTATCTTCAATTAATAATTTAGGAAATCCCATATAGATTATGATCTGAATGAGATCGATTCTTTTTTGAATTTCGATACGTGCAATTCCCTCCATACCAGAGGATATTCTTATATTTTTTTGGACATAATTTTTAATACAGTCTCGTATTTTTTTATCTTCTTCTAAACCTTCAGAATATTTTTTTGGTTGTGCAAACCAAAGAGAATGATGACTTTGGGTTGTACCAAGTCTGAAACCAAGTGGATTTATTTTTTGTCCCATAGGCCTCCACTACTATATGTATCATAACATGTTAGATTTCTTTTTTCATTGCTGTATCCAGGTTTTTTTAAATACATTAAATATTCTTCATATTGTTGATAGAAGGATATATCTTCCAATACGATAGTTATATGACAAGTGGATCTTTTTATTGGGTAACTCCGCCCTCGTGCCCGAGGTTTTAACTTTTTCACGGTATTTCCTTGGTTCACTTCAGCTTTACTAACGACTAAATTGGTTTCTTTGAAACCCTTATTGTGACTAGCATTTGCTGCTGCAGAATAAACCAATTTAAAAATAGGATAACATCCTCGATAAGGCATAAGTTCTAATATCATAAGTGCTTCTTCGTAGGAACGTCCACGGATTTGATCAATTACTCTCCGTGCTTTGTGGGCAGACATAGATATATATTGCCCTAAAGCATATACGGAAGTATCTGATTTCTTCTTTTTCTTCTTTATCATAAGGTTTACCTCTCACTAAAAAATATATATATTCAGTTTTTTTGATTCATTTAATTAACGACGAGATCTATTATCATTTTTCGCATGT
>CACVBM020001209.1:0-104751 GCA_902728155.2 Microthlaspi erraticum | reverse complement strand
TAGTCATCTTATCGCATTATGCTATTTTTTACATTGGCCCGAGTTGGGACTGGAGAAATTTATTATCTTATAGTGTTTATTGTTTTATCGAGTATTGTTTTATAGAGGTTCTACTGTAGTTTTCCTTCTGCATGTTCTTAAGCTTCTCTCATGGAAGGTGAAGCCAAAATCCGAAGGTGTTTTGAATGGATTCCGTTTCATTGGTGCATGCTTAATTGTTCTTTCAAAGGAGAGTAATTTCTTCACAAGTCCGATGTTGGACCATGTTGTGAAGTTTCTCTTTATGATTGAAGAATTAATATTTGGGGATCAGTTCGTTAGATTTAGATAAGGATAAGCAGAGTTGGCGTTTTCTCAGCAGTCGGAAAACGGTCCGACGAATGTCCTGATTTTCCGATTTAATTGAAGATCTCGGGTTTTTTACTCTGATGTATTTGTGAAGATCCATCAAGCTTCCTTCGATGACTAGTGCAGGCGGAAAAAGCAGAGATACACAAAACAAGCTTCGCGATGGTGGTGATCGGAAAGCTTCGCTGGTGGATGTACTGAGGAACTGGACAACGGCGGTGACTGCTTCGTGTGTGATGCCACGTTTCTGAAGCGTGTTTCTTTAGCCTACACGTGTTAACGACGTGTCTAGCTTATAAAGCAGACTATTTAGATGTTGTTATATGTTTGGGCTATTGTTGGCCTCATCTGAATTTTGTGTATCACTGTTTTGCCCATTGGGCTTTATAATGAAATGGTTGGCAAAAAAAAAAAAAAAAAAAAAAACGTTTCAGTTAGTTTAGTTTGGGTTTTTTTGGATTTGTTATGGGCTTTCGAAAGTACGTTTTGCTTTGTTTTGAATTTGATTTCTAATATTTTTATATTTTTTCTTTGATAAGTTATGTGGATATTATGTCATTTGGTTTCTCTTATTAAAAGACTAAACAAGAAAAAGATAAGAAATACGAAAACCCTATTCACATTCATCCTCTCTTAATACATTTTCGTTTCAATTTTTATCATCCATAACCTCTTTTTTCATTTTTCTATCTACACCACTGTCATTTATTATCTCCTTATTTTTCTGTTGGAAAGCTTAATTGAGTTTTTTTGTCTGCATCCATTACTTTTATTTACTTTTCCTCTCCTTCTTCTACTATTCTTTGGGTGAATCGAATATGTGGTTTGGTGACTTCATTACGATTACAATATAAATTTGTGAGTTCAGCGGATCTGGAGAGATATGCTTCTCGCCGGAATCGTATCGAAGAAAAAGCGTTAACTTGGTTGATGAGTCGGTGAGTCAATATCAGGGAAGATGACACGTGTCTGTCAGCTTTACACTCATGCTTTACATTTCCACGATCCTAAGTTCGGAGTTATTCAATTAGGCTTTATGTACATTTTTCTTTTTAATTTAAGCCCAACTTAAATATGGGCATACACATACTTCACTTCGACTTTTGTATTGTTTTTACTTAGAGGAAGTGCAACGGAGACCTCTCCTCATTTTCTCTCCTCCTTCTCTCTAATCCAGATCTAGGATTTCTGGCCGCGGTTCGTCGGCTCCGATGGCTTAGATAGCATTGGAGCCCCTCTCTTCCTTTTCTAGTTTGTTTATTGTTGTCTAGGTTCCTTCCTCTTTCTCCTCTCTGTTTCCCAGCTTCTTTGAAGTGCTCCTTTTCGTTTGGCCTTCCAGATCTATCGATCTAGATCCGCGATTTGTTTGCCTTCCTTTTGGCATAGATCCTGCTATTCCGAGACTGGATCTCTCTTGTTTAGTCCATCAGTTGTTGTTTAGTCGTTTCAGAGTGGTTGAATCTTTCTAAATCTCATTTGGTTTTAGCTTCGGTTTCTCTGGTCTTTGTCTCAGTTTCGGTTACAGCAGTGATGCAGTGGCGACGTGTGGTGAAGGGTTTGGTTTCTGGTCATCTCTCCTTGTGTGGAAGGAGCTTCTCTTGCGTCTTTGAAGTTGGTGTCTCTTCTTTTCCTGTCGGAAGAAGGGCGTTTGATTTGGGGTTTAGCTCAGGTGTCTTTGCTCTTCTCAGTTTGTGTTTCGGTCCGTGCGGATCCGAGGTTGCTAGGTTTGTCTGTGGGTCTGGTTCTGGCTCTGTCTTGGAGAGTTCAGGTAAGTTACAGTGGCTCATTGGTCGGTTCACCCGTCGATTGCTCCGGCTTTTTTTAAAGATCTGTGAAGCTTTTGCTCTTTTCTTTTGAAGTTTAGTTTTTGATTTAGTTTGAGGAATTTAGTGTTGTTGATTTGTGTTTTCCCTTTGTTTGGGCTTTTGCTTCCCTTGTGTGGGCTTTATTTCTCTTTCTATGGGTTTTTTTCCGGGGAATTAATCTGTTTTTCTCCGGCTTTTGTATTGTTGTAACTTGTTCTTCTGTTTCAGATGATATAAAAAAAAAAGAAGTGCAACGGAGACCTGAGGAACAAGCTCTATAATAATATTAATAAATAGATTTTTGTGACAAAAAAAAAGGAAAAAGACAAAATGAATTCAACTAGTTATATAATACCATGTGTAGAGTTTACCAATACAACATTTGCACACATCAACGATGATTCAATCCAGGCCTATACATAACCACCATATTAAATTAAGTAGGAATGAGAGAAGTTTAAAATCATTAAGCCAAATACCAAATTCAAGGAAAGAATAAAAGAAGTACAAAATCTTAAAACCAACAAAAAAACCCAAAAAAACAGAAAAATACCAAAGTAACAACCAAGATCCAAATTAAACGATAAGTAAAGAAGGAAAGCAAACTAAACCGATAGAACTTTATCAAATTGCGAAATCACAGGTGGCACGATTATGCCCTGAACCAAGACATCTTGAACAAGCATGATGTTTTCTTGGTCTTTTCACTATCGTTTCTTCAATTCCTTGGTATCTCCTCTTTTCGTACTTCCTGGACTCCTACATGTGTATCCGGAGGCAAACATATCTGACCAATGTTATCAGCGCTCAACTCAGGCAGCTCTTCAGCAGGTTTTATGCTCTCTGAGTAAGCCGAAAACCAGTACGGCTTTGTGTAGTAAGGATCAGCAAGCAACTGTGGATCCACTCCTGTTTTCTTTGCAACAGCAATGGCATGTTGACATGGTATCTTGTCAACATCAAACACACGACAAGTACATGTCTTATGCAGAAAATCAACCACATAATTACTTGATCCTGCCAACACTTGGAACTCATGAAGATTGATAGCTTGCACATCAAACATACCTGACACACGGCAACGTTTACCAAGTGTCTTCTCAACTACTGGCGTAACCAAATTAGTATGATTTTCTGCAATTTTTCGCCACTCACAAAACCACCGTGTAAGTCTTTCTCATATCACCTCAATCATTGGCACAATGGGGTACCCTCGAGCTTCTCTAAACACGGCATTGAGCGATTCAGCTATGTTACTTGTAGTAAGTTGTAACGATTTCCACGAAAGTAAGCACGAGACCACAACTCTAAACCAGCTTCCTCCATGTACGAGCTGAGATTAGGTTCTTCAAAATGAATCTCAGGAAATAGATCATTGAATTCTGTTACCTGATAGGCCTTTGCTGCTTTCTTAACCAGTGATGTACTTGCATTTTGCATAGTTTTAGTACATCTTTTATGCATCTTTCGCATAGTACAAGAATCCATTAGCATCATATCTTGTTCCTTTTCCCTTCTTATGCATTCATAGTAGTTTTACGTTCATTTGCATACATGTGCATGTTTGATCCTTGAATAGGTCTTTTTAGAGCACTTTGGAGCAATTGGGACGTGAGGAGCAAGGAAAGACTTGGTGCATCGATTCAGCTCAACCGCACACGCTTAGGATGAAGAAGGAAGTCGTCTTGAAGTCAGCTCGACCCATCTACTCGACCAACAGGTCGAGTTCCTCAACTCGACCGGTGATGTACTTGCATTTTACATAGTTTTAGCTTCTTTTATGCCATCTTTTGCATAGTTTTAGCATCCATTAGCATCATATCTTGTTCCTTTTCTCTTCTTTTGCATACATAGTAGTTTTAGGCTTGCATTTGCATACATATGCACGTTTGATGTCTTAATCAGGTCATTTGGAGCTAATTGGAACATTGCCTATCACTGGAGACTAGTTGAGGAAGGAAAGACTCTGTCTGCCCCATGTACGGACCCGCACTCGGTCGAGCTAGTGAGATGCGTCCGAAGTATCGTATCAAATGAAGGGTTTACACTCCGATTCAGCCTCTGACTTCTTCTTGGAAGTTGTGGATAATTGAGTTAGCTTTCGTCTGGAGGTGGTTTCATGTCATTCGGACCAGCGGTTCAGAAGATACGACGATTTTGGTTGGACTCGACCCACCAGCTCGACCGGCCAGTTTCCAACTCGATCGAGCTGCTTTTCCAGGAGTCAAAGTCAAACCCGAAAAATGTTGCTTCCCTTTGACTCCCCTTTGACCCTAAACCTAGTTTGCTTTACTATAAATGGCATTGAGCCACGAATTAAACACAGCTTTTGCTCAACTTTTATTAATCTTGTATTTGCATTTCCCTTTTTACTTTTTAGCCTCTCTTTGTGTTCTTGAGCTCTTGCTCATAGAACCCTAGATCTAGGCCTTGTTATTGTGTTTTTGCACTTGCTATTTCAATAAAAGTTGTTTATCTTTATCTCCTCTATCTTTTAATGTCTCCTTTATTGCATTTGGTTGTTTATTTCATCATGTGTAGTGAGTAGTTCCCTTTAGGGTTTAAGATGGGATAGGTTAGAGGTTGTTTATGCTTAATCCTCTTGCTTATGTTCTTAATCTAGAAATCTCTCTCTTTTGGACAAACCTTAAGGCTACATGACCACTACCCCTGGCTTGTATGTCCATAGGCGATTTTCCACATGGAAGTGATGGAAATCGTTGGAAAAGGTCCACTAAGAGCTCCAATAAACTCTTGCTCTCGAAATGGAGTTCATAGGGTTGGATGGATTAGTTTGAGCAATGATCCTATGGCCTCCAAGGCTTGATTCTCACTGGCTAACCCCCTGTTTCTGAGATCAAGTCTTGGTTGATAGCTTTCACCTTGGGAAAGGGTTAGCTAGGCATTGAGAAGCTCAATATCAAGAGATAGCTTGATACAAGTTGTTTAAGAGCAAGACTGATTAAGTATAGCCTCCCTTTAGCTGCAAAACCCTGTCTTTAACCCTAATCTTCGCATTAGCATCTTAAAGTTTGCACCTTTATCGCTTTTCATTGCATTTCCTCTGTTTTTACACCAACTCGACCCTCAACTCGATCGAGCTCATCAACTCGATCGAGCTCTTGGTCGAGCTGCTTTTATTTACTGCTTTTGCTTGCATTTCATTTCATATTAGGTTGTTTAGTTGTTACATCCCTCCTTTTAATCATTTGGCTTGACTTTCTTGTGTTTGCATATTCTCATAGAGCAACATCTCACCCTTATGGATTGATAACCTTTATACTACATCGACTATGATGGTTAAGAGGAATTGATTGATTGTGATTGCACCATACCATCTCATCTTCATTTACCACTGTTGCATTCCACCTCATTTACATTTCATATCACCTCATATCACTTCACATCCCCTTAAAATCCTATCATTAACCGGCCAAGTTCCAACTCGATCGAGCTGCGGAGTCAATGGTCAAACCCGAAAAATGTTGCTTCCCTTTGACTCCCCTTTGACCCTAAACCTAATCCTTCTTGTATTTAAAGGCTTGTAGCCACGAAAAAGACAACAATCTTTAGCTTATTTTCGTTTTGCTTTTCTTTAATTTTGTATTTTACTTTTTGCAAAACCTAAGCCTCTCTTTGTGTTCTTGAGCTCTTGCTCTTGAACCTTAGATCTAGGCCTTATCTTTCTGTATTTGCACTTGCTTATTTCAATAAAAGTTCTTTAGTTTCATTCCCTCTTTCATATTAATGTCTCTTTCATTGCATTTGATTGTGTATTTCATCATGTGTAGTGAGTAGTTCTATCTAGGGTAAGATGGGCTAGACTAGAGGATCCTTATGCTTAATCTCTTTTGCTTTATGTTCTTAATCTAGAAATCTCTCTCTTTTGGACAAACCTTAAGGCTACATGACCACTACCCTGGCATGTATGAGTCTAGGCGATTTTCCTCATGGAATGTTGGGAAATCGCTTGAAAAGGTCCACTAAGAGCTCCAATATGCTTGCTCTCGAAATGGAGTTTATAGGTGTTGGATGGGTTAGTTTGAGCAATGATCCTACTGCCTCTAAGGCTTGATTCTCACTGGCTAACCCCCTGTTTCTGAGATCTTGCCTTAGATGATAGCTTTCACCTTGGGAAAGGGTTAGCTAGGCTTGAGAAGCTCAATACCAAGAGATAGCTTGAGTACAAGTGGTTAATGAGCAAGATTGATTAAGTATAGTCTTCCCCTAGTCGCAAGACCCTGTCTTAGACCCTAACCTTCGCATATCTTTAAAGTTCGTATCTTTATCGCTTTTCCTCTGTTTTTACGCTAACTCGACCCTCAACTCGATCGAGCTCAGTTACTCTGTTCTACTCGATCGAGCCTTGGTCGAGCTGCTTTCTTTTACTTTTCTGCATTGCATTTCATTTCATTAGGTTGTTAGAGTTACTTCCATCATCTTTACTGTCTGCTTGACTTCTTGTGTTTGCATAAATTCATAGAGTAGCAACAAACCCTTATGGATTGATAACCTCTTATACTACATCGACTATGATGGTTAAGAGGAATTGATTGATTGTGATTGCACCATACCATCTCATCTTTATTCACCACTGTTTGCATTCCACCTCATATCATTACATCATTTCATATCACCCATACACAAATCCTATCATCAACCAGTCGAACCAAATACTTTCCTCTAAACTTTTTGATGATGTTCTTTTGCAGGTGATAGATGCAAATTCCACATAGAGCAGATGGATACACTTTCTTGACAACTTTAGCAATATATGCGTGCCTGTCAGAAATCACCACCAATCTAGGATCATCCGGCACCACAGTTTTCAATTGCGTGAAAAACCATTCCCACGATGCGTCGTTTTCAGAATCCACAACTCCAAACGCCAGAGGAAAAATCTGAGAATTACCATCTTGAGCAGTTGCTACTAACAAGGTTCCCTTATACTTCCCTTTTAAGAAGGTTCCATCTACCACAATAACTTTCCTCAAGTTATCAAATCCCTTAATGGATGCACCAAACGAAAGGAATAAATATTTAAACCTGTTTTCAGCATCAACCTCAAGACACGCCATTGCACGTCATCGAGCACATCATTGATGCCAAACTCATCAACGATAAGATGCACCAATTCGTCAAACTTCATCCCATCTCTCACTTGAAACAACTTGCCTCCTTTCTTGTGATTCATCACAAAACTACATGATTCCCTTTGCAACACCTAATCTCCATAAACTCCAAAAATCTGCACCATTTTAGAACAAAGAAAAACTCATGCTTCACTCTTAAAAAAATGATGGAATGTGTTAAAGTTATCTATATTTATGAGATTTTAAATTTCAAATAAGATCTTGTAAATATCTTTTTTGTTTTCTTGTTATAGATTTTACTCAGATTTTATGGGAATATCTCACGGTGCAGTTTTTTCTGCTCTTTTTTGTTATATAAAATCTTATATATAATAGGAGAGTTGCTCTCTCCATTAGGCTATCCACATCAGCAAAAAAGTTCATTAAATTGTTTTAAGATATTTAATACATGACTATTCATATTTCTTTACCTATATTTATATTTTAAATATAAATAAAACTAAGAAAAATACACAACTAAATTACTTAATTAATATAAAGTATGTGATAACTTGATGTTAAAAGTTATCAAAAAGTTTGGATATAAGTAAAAATATATTTAACTTGAAATGGTATATATTTACCTTTTTATTAAAAGGATTTATCCTACTTCAAAATGTTATAATGTGTTCACAAGTTAAAAAGTTGAATATAAATTAATTAAGATAATAAAAAACCAATGAGAAATTAGAGTTAGAGTTTGCTTTTTAAACAAAGTTTTTATATGTAAATTTAATTGCAGTGAAAAACATGAAAATTTTAAGGATTGTGATATGTTTGTTTCCAAATATATTCAATTACAAAACTAACATAATAGAAAATAATCAATGGTCATGAGGCTCATATGCTACCACAACAAAGTAGATATGTATAAAAGTATATATATATATTTTTTTCATCTTATTTCGGTGCAAATGCGATTTTACATTATACTTACAAATTTTAACGTATAACTTGATGTTAAAATTATCAAAAAGTTTGGATATAAGTAAAAATATATTTAACTTGAAATGGTATATATTTACCTTTTTATTAAAAGGATTTATCCTACTTCAAAATGTTATAATGTGTTCACAAGTTAAAAAGTTGAATATAAATTAATTAAGATAATAAAAAACCAATGAGAAATTAGAGTTAGAGTTTGCTTTTTAAACAAATAGAAGTCGAGTTTTTATATGTAAATTTAATTGCAGTGAAAAACATGAAAATTTTAAGGATTGTGATATGTTTGTTTCCAAATATATTCAATTACAAAACTAACATAATAGAAAATAATCAATGGTCATGAGGCTCATATGCTACCACAACAAAGTAGATATGTATAAAAGTATATATATTATTTTTTTCATCCTATTTCGGTGCAAATGCGATTTTACATTATACTTACAAATTTTAACGTTGAGTCAAATACATATGCATGTTTATAGTCTAACAGAAGTAAACAAACATAATATTTATAACATGCTAAAATGTTAGAAATAGAAAATTCGAGATAAATGGGGTGTTAACATCCTAATAAAATAAAATAAAAGACGCGATGTGAGATAAAGTATAAATAAAACTAAAAGAAAACTATTAGGGAATAATCAATCAAAGCAAATAACCCCGCGCTTGCGCGGGACTTCAAACCTAGTAAAAATAATTGTTTAGAATTATCTTTGGCATAACAGTGTTTTTTTCTTACAATTTAAATAATTTTTAAATAAGATGAACAAATTTTAAAACAATTTTAACAAGGTGGTTGGCCCGCGCCATGCGCTGGCATGAGTTTTTTTGAAAAACAAAAACATTTATAAGCTAAAAACAATATTTTTCATATTCTAAACATTAAGGGTTTAGCATGTAGGGTTTTCATATGATATTTTAAAAATATGCAATGCTTATATTTAATCGATATGATTTAAACAAAAGATTAAATAATTTAGTTATTTTCTATTTCCCTTTTCATTATAATTTTCAAGAACTAAGAATTTCCTTTTTCATTAGAATATTTCAAGAACTAAGGATTTAAAAAAACGCAAAAAAAAAAACTAAACCCTACACCCAACAATATGAACCATACATCTAAACCTTAACCCTACAATAAACACCACCCCTTCCCCCATCCATACAGTACATCATAACCACATAATAAAAACCTCTTTTCAATTTTCATTAAATTTTTTTTTGCTTAATTTGGTGTAATTGTTGCTCTTGTACAAAATTTCATATGATTTTTTAAGAATATGAGATGTTATTATTTAAATGATATGATTTGAACAAAAGATTAAACTATTAAGTTGTTTTCCTGTTTTCCTATTTCCCTTTTCATCAGAATTTTCAAGAATTAAGGATTTCTTTTTTAACTAAAATTTTCAAGAACTAAGTATTTTAAAAACGCACAAAAAACTAAATCCTACACCCACCAATATAAACCCTAACCCTACAATAAACACCCCTACATCCATACAGTACACCATAACCACATAATAGATAACTCTTTTTATTTTGAACTAAATATTTTTCCCTTATTTGGTGTTGTTGTTGTTGTACAAAATTCACTTGATATTTTATGAATACGCTGAATGATTTGAATAAAAGATTAAACAATTAAGTTGTTTTGCTATTTCATTTTTTTATTAGAATTTCCGAGAAATGTTTTTTGGCTTAATTTAGTATTCTCTCCACTTGTTTAATGAAGTTTTAAAATATTTTTTTGGTTTAATCTTCATCGTTAATAATAAAATATTCTTATTTTTGTTCTCATACGCAATCTTCATGTTATCTTAAGAGGGATCTTCTTATATTATTTTTAACATTAAAACATCCTTACTGGATATAGAATAATTCTCATATAAATCATATCATAAACAGAACCAAAATAATATTCAATACATAAAAACAGAATTTGAACTAATTAATCTTGCTTTCCATATTTTATCAAACACGATTGATGTTTGTTCCTTGCTTATGAAACCTATACACAAAGTAAGTGATTGATTCATCAGTGCTTGGTGTATGAAGATATCTAAAGTATAAAAATTTAAAAGAATCATTAGAAAATCAGCTGATACAACACTTATGATGTACTATGAAATATGAAACTAATATGATGAATATAGAACGAACATTGAAAATCATTTTAGACAAGTTTAGTCGAATTAGGGTGTCATGACCTTTAAGTTGTAATTAAAAAGGAAAATGTACATACACTCTATTTTTTTCAAAGAATATTTATGGCTTGGTACCATATCTGATCTTCTCAATTCCATTAACTTACAAAGAATGAATTTATTGTTACAAAAGTGAGAGAAAACGGATCTATAGATAAAATTTACAAATATAATAAATAACCAGTTAGTCATTAGAACTAAGATCAACCATAAACAAATAAGATACATGAAAGATGAAATATGAACTCTAAGAAATAAAATTACCTATAGAAAGAAGAATCAAAAACTGAAATGAAAATTGTGTTAATTCTTCTTGTTCCTATCTATTTATATAAGACAAAGTCGGTTAAGAAACCTAGGGTTTCCTTTTTATTTTTATTTCTAAATTTTCTTATTTCTTCCAAAATTATGGCGCGTAATATGGTAGCTAGGGTTTTTAACTAAAAATATTTTAATTAAAAATCAAAATCGTGGTCTTTTATTAAAAAAAAAATTGAAGATTTATTCAAGATTTTCTTTAAGGGTAATTCAGTAATTCCGTGGCTGAGATTGAATGTGTGGCTCAAAACGAAATTCTGATATTCGCAAATATATGTATGACATCTAAAAAAAACTGAGTGTATTTTAGTAATTTTGAATATTATAAAGATTAGTTTTCCAACACTTTTAAAAAGGGACTAGTTCTCAAAATATGACTAATTTAGGTAATATTGGTCCAAATTTCCTCTTAAGAGGATAAGTACTGTAGATTATTTTTGATATTATATTTATAATTTTTTTTTAGGTTTTTTGGATTTTTTTATGGGTTTTAGATATATTTCCAGTTTGTAAAAAAAGTTTAATAAAAAAAAACTGATTTCTTGATATATTTCGGGTTTTCGGAATTTCTTTGGGTTTTTGAGTATATTTTTGGGTTTTCAACCGGAATATGTGACTGTAACATTTAGTTTTCGATTTGGACTCAAACATACCCGAACCTAAATGAACCCGAGCCGATACCGAAATTCATTCAGTATTATATGGTACAAAGTCCAACCACCCGATAGACCCGGACCCGATTGGTATCTATCCACCATTCTCCAGTTATGTTTTAAATTATTGTAGAGAACCCGCATATATTATCCAATCAGTTTGGGTTGGGTTTATTGTTTTTTAAACCATCGGTTTGTTTTATCTTATTATTCTTGTATGCAAACATTTTTTCTTTTCTATTCTTATATCCAAACAGTATTTTTCTTTTTCTTCTCTCCTATTCTTATATCCAAACAGTTTTTCTATCTTATTTTTGTATCCAAACATTGCAATTGTGTGTTTTTATAATTTTTTGAGTTTAGTTTTCTTTTGGTATCAACCCGATCAATTAACAGAATGTGTACTGTAGATTATTTTTTGATATATATATATATATATATATACATATATATATATATAGTTTTTTAGTTTTTTGGATTTTTTATGTGTTTTAGATATATTTCCAGTTTTAAATTTTTTTAAATAAAAAAGAAAAAAAAACTGATTTACTGATATATTTTGGGTTCTCGGAATTTCTTTGTGTTTTTGAGTATATTTTTGGGTTTTCGGGTGATAATTAACTGGAATATGTGCTGTAAGATTCAGTTTTTGATTTGGACTCAAACATACCCGAACCTAAATGGACCCGACCGATACCGAAATTCATTCAGTATTATGTGGATACAAAGTTCAACCACCCGATAGACCCGGTCCGATTGGTATCTATCAAACATTCTCTGGTTGTTTTAAATTATTGTAGAGGATCTGCATCTATTATCCAATCAATTTGGATCGGGTTTATTGTTTTTTAAACCAACGGTTTGTTTTAAGTTATTATTCTTGTATCCAAACAGTTTTTCTTTTTTATTCTTTTATCCAAACAGTTTTTCTCTCTTTATCCTCTTCTATTCTTATATCCAAACAGTTTTTCTCTCTTATTCTTGTATCCGAACATTGCAATGAACCTCTCAATTAATAATATAAAGATTGGAAACGTAAGGACCGTAAGTGATCGATCAATATCCTTATATTATTAATTGAGAAGTATATTACAATGTTTGGATACAAGAATAAGAGAAAAAAAACTGTTTGGATATAAGAATAGATGAGCTAATATGTTTGAATACAATAATAATAAATTAAAACAAACCGATAATTTAAACTACCAAAAAAAACCGAATCCAGATTGCTTGTGTAATAGGTATGGGTTACAAAATATATCCGTAAATCCGTTTTTTATTTTTATTTTTTTAAAAAGCTAGGAATATATCTGAAAGTCCGAATAAAAATCTGAAAAACCTAAAACAACTTTATCTATAATATCAAAAATAACTATAATACTTATTCTGTTAAATGATCGGATTGAGTACCAAAACAAAACTTAAACTGACAAGATAAAAAAAAAATCCGCACTATATTGGGCAGGCCAGCTACTAGTACTTACTTTATGGACTACAACATGTCTCCATGATTTCCTAATTAATAAAACTAACTTTGCCATTTTTAGTCGTGCTCCCACATTCTTTTTCTTTTTGTTAAAAAAAATCCTACAAAAGCATGCGTAATCATAGAGGCATCATCACTATGCATTTTTCCACCACGTTGGTTTCTGTTTTTTCTTTTTTTCTTTTTTTCTTTTTTCCTTTGAGAATATTTCTCCGTTTTTTTAAGATGAATTTTAGTTTTTACACATATTAAGGAAAAACTGATTTTCAATCTCTAATGCATAAATTTTTGCAATAAAACAACTTTTTATAATTCTTAACCAATAAAAGTCCAATAAATATAATTAATGTTTCTTGAGAACTGAAAAAGTACATCAAAAAGCTAGAAATTTTATCTTTGTGAAACAACAAATAATATCTAGAAAATTCATCTTAAACAAATAAGGGAGGAAGTATATCCTACGCAATCGTTTGAATATTCTAAGTTAACCAAGTCGGTTGTTTTTATATATATAACAAATTCTAACCAAGTCAGTTAATAATAACCTATTACCATTCGATCGAGGTGGTCATGTAGTCGTAGATCCGAAAAAACATGTTATTCATATGGGTTTATTTTATTTTTTTATGACAACTGTGGGAGTGTTGGTTCCTTCATTAGTTCATTAATATAGTTTTATTGGGGGAGACCCGAAATATATAAATAAAAAGTTCAATAAGTTTCAAATTGCATTAATTCTTAAGATTATTTATACAAATTTCCTTCTAATCACATCTGTCGTTTCTCTTTCTCTCGCTCTCCTTAATTGTTCTGTTCTTTGAAGAAAAAAAGAAAACAAAAACTTCTCTTTTCTCTTTTTTTTCTTTCTCACACTGATCAGCCATGGGAAAGGAACCACTACTTCAGAAAGTGAAGATCCAAGAGGACATTGAATCATATAAGGGTATTCGTATCAATGATGAAGATGGCGACGGTCCCGTCACTTTTGTTTTACTCTTCACAACCTTCACTATTCTCTGGGGCATGTTCTCTTATGGCACTGCCGTAATCTTCTCCCCTCTACACTTTTTCTATATTTTGTTTTTCTCTCAATGTAGGTTAACACCTGTATTTTTTATTTTTTATTTTTTATTTTTTATTTTTTTTTGTTAAAGCTAGGTTAACACCTGTTATTTGATAAGAGTACGTAAAGAGCTAAGATTGACGTAACTATATGTTATAACTTAATTTGTTATTTTGTCTTATTAACAAGATTTATATAAATTTACTTTCTCAAGACAAAAACATGATTTTCAAAAGCTACTTTTTTTCTCCTGATTATCTTTATCTCCTACTAGATATAATCTTAGAAATATTCGGCTTTTAACTCCAAATCAGTTAACAGTGAATTAATAGACTTGTGTCATTTATATATTATACTCCATAAAATATATTCTAAATCAATGTTATATGCTTTCATTATGATCTGAAATGCCTGATATGTTCAAACTCTCTAGCTAATATGAGAAAAAAAAATGTTTTGGCTTATATATATATTTTTACTTTTTGGCAGGCCGGCTTTACATCACCAGCTCAAGCCGGGATTATGGAAGGACTAAACCTCTCGTTGGCCGAGGTTATTGTTGAATTCTTATTTTATCTGTTGATCTCCTATATTTTATTAAGGGGATTCTTTGAAAAAAACATTTTTTTCTGTTTTGAAAAATACACTTTCGAATGTAAAAAGACTGTTTTGACCTAATTTAAACAAAACGTTAACAAATAACTACAATTACAAATTAAAAACGAAATTCAAAAATAATAAGATTTTTTTTTCAGATAAACATAAAATTTTAAAAATATAAAAGTGGATAAATCTATATTCCATTTTTAATGTTTTCTTTAAACAAATTTTAATATTTTTAGAAGTTTATATAAACAAATTTAATATCATCTCATTCCACCCAAATTAAACTTTATAAATTCAAACTTTACATATATTTAAACTTTATAAACTATTAAATTTTTTAAATGTGGATAAATCTATCTTCCATTTTTAATGTTTACCTTTTATACATACATTTAAATATTTTTGAAACTTTATATAACAATTTTAATCTCACCCTCATTTAAACTTTATATAAACAACCTTATATTTTTAAAGAATTTTTAATAAAATCTAAACAGATAATTAGGGTATTGTTTAGTATTTTAAAATGAAACAAAATCATAATCAAATCTTAATATTTTATATTTCTTATTTGAATTTCGTTTTTATTAAATTAGTTGAAAACTTCAAATTAGATAATTAAGTCATTTCATATATAAAAAGTGTATTTTTCAAAACTAAAAAAAAACAAGGGTAGTTTTCAAATTAAAAACTCATCAAAGAGTATTTCCCAAATTTCTCTTTTATTAACCCCTTCTTCATAATCGAATGCAAATAAGAACTAATTATTCAACCTGACACATTTAATGAAAGAAATATATGAAAATGGAATATAATCCCATAAAACTAGAGAAATCATACAATTATAAATACAAAAATATAATAGGGTTCAGCCGTTCTTACATTAGTTATTCAGTTATGCTCAATCTATTTCATTTAAGATACTACTCGCTCCTTTTATAATAAGTGTCATTTTGATACTTTTTCTTATTACACAAAGAGTGTCGTTTGCAAATTCCATATAACTTTTGACAAAACATTCATTTTTTAACCTCAAATTTAAATGATCAAATATTACAACCAAAATCGTGAAATATGTTTAATAATGTCAAGTGTACTTCCCAACCCCCAATTACGTTTGTTTAAAGTAACTTTTCGTACAATTATCAATTTGACTTTTTAAAGTTGGGGTTAAATATTTCCAAATCTAATAAAAAAATTGAAATTATCTTAGTAGTTTAAGAGTAAAAATAATTTTAACTTCATTTCTTAATTTGTGTGGAAAATGTCGAAATAACACTTATTATAAAACATAGGGAGTACCATTTGTGTTCTTTTGCTAAGATTAAGAAAATAATTAAGTTTTATGATTTATCCACGTTTAATATAGTACATTGTTTTGTTTGATAAAAGTAATTAATAAGCTAAATTAATAAAAATAAAGTTTGAAATATATCATTAGTCTACATTAAAAAACTAAAACGACACTTAATGTGTAACAAAATATTAACCATACAATGTAAACTAAAACAAAATAGAGGGAATAGTAAATTGAAGTAAATAAAAGGGTTTTGTGCAAAAAAAAAACTTCAGACTAAATTATTTTTTTGCAAAACAAAACCCTCAAGTAAAAAAAATGTAAGTCAATCTACCCACTTCAAAATAAGTCACCCGCAATATAATCCTCATATATATTAATGACGTGGCATTATCGAAACTCTTTATAAAAAAAAAAAAAAACGTGTGCAAAAAAAACATCAAACTAAACTAGTACAAGTCAATCCACCCAGCTCAAAAGTTATCGGCAATATAAATTTTGCTTGTATCAATAACAAATATTATATTATTGATCTAATAAAATGTAAGGAATTCATTACTCCTTATGTCTCATAATAAGTGTCATTTAAGGTTCTTACAGACATATTAAAATTTCTACAATACCCTTAATTAATACACTAAATTAATTTTTTTTCTTTGTTAATTGATTAGATGAATAAGGTTAAAACTGGAAATTTATAGATAATTATGCATTGGAAACCTAAAACGACACTTATTAAAAAAAACATCTAAAATGACACTTATTTTAAAAAAAGAACGTCTAAAACGACACTTATTATGAAATAGAGGGAGTACAAATTTTGTCTTCGTGAGAAACTCAATAGAGGCTTTCATTGATGTAATATTAATATTTTTTTATTTAATTTAAAATTTAAATGTTTTATTTTAAAATTATAAATAATAAGTGTCATTTAAGGTTCATACACACATATTAAATTTTCTACAATACCCTTAATTAATACACTAAATTAATTTTTTTTCTTTGTTTATTGATTAGATGAATAAGGTTAAAACTGGAAATTTATAGATAATTATGCATTGGAAACCTAAAAAGACACTTATTTAAAAAAAATACGTCTAAAATGACACTTATTATGAAATGGAGGGAGTACAAACTGTGTCTTCGTGAGAAACTCAATAGAGGCTTTCATTGATGAAATATTAATATTTTTTTATTTGATTTAACATTAAAATTTTTTATTTTAAAATTCTAAATTAAATTAAATATTCTAAAACTTTTGATAATTATACTTTTCACATTGCAAATTTGCATTTTAAATATATTAATACTCTATTTTTCGATTATTCTATATCGATCCTTACTAAAATCGTAATATCTTTTGATCTACTTATAGCCAAATTGAATAATTTTAAGTGTATTGTAAAGTTAAGTCGTCAGGGTACATTGTGAAAAGTTTGGTTGAAATCCAATGATTGAGTATTACGTGATGACAAAAGTTATATTGCGGACAATTTTGAGCTGGACGGATTGACTAGTATTTTTGATGTGAGGGTTCTTTTGTAAATAATTTAGTTTGGGGGTTTTTTAAGTACAAACTCTTTTTTTTTATAGAAAAGAGATTTGTTAATGTCATGTCATCAATATAGACGATGACTATATTGCATGTGACTTTTTAGATGGATAGATTAACTTGCATTTTTTGACATGAGAGTTTTTCTTGCAAATATAATTTAGTTTGAGGTTTTTTTTTCACAAAACCCTAAATAAAAAATATGAGATCTGATCAAACCCAATCTGAAAACAGATAACCATTTTTTTTTTATCTTACTCCAGATAATTAAATTTAATGGATCAGATCATATTATTTTTACCCATATATGTACCCACCTAGCCAACTCTACTTCAAATATATGTTTTCTTTTTGTTTTGAATTATAATCAACATTTTCTTTTTGGTCGAATAATAACTTATATGTACCCAGCTGGCCAACTCTACTTCAAATATATGTAATTCTTCTAGTAGTAATTTACGTTAATAAAAAAACTAATTGAGCCGCTGTATGATGGACGCAGTTCTCATTCTTTGCATCCGTATTAACAATTGGTGGACTTGTGGGAGCCGCAATGTCAGGAAGACTCGCCGATGTTTTTGGTCGAAGAGGCGTAAGCTTTTTTATTTTTATCCATACATATATATAAGATTTTAAAACAAGTTACTGTTTATCATCATGCAGGCTTATAAAACAGTATATTCCAAGTAAAATAAATAACGTTTGGCTGAACGATATATGATTATGTGCATGCAAAGCCCTTTAACAAAAAAATGATTATGTGCATGCAGGCTTTGTGGGTGTCAAACTCGTTTTGCATGGCCGGGTGGCTTATGATCGCCTTCGCGCAGGTTTCGTTATATCTTTTCAATATCTCAATGCCATGCGTAGAAAGTCCGGTACCAGTCTACCAGATTATTATTATCATATGGTGTTATTTCAACAAGTAAAATGTTAAAATAAATCTGGTACCGGACTTTCTACGCATGGCATTAACGTAGATAAAAACAAATTATCTTTTTCAAGTTTAAAATCAAAAGCTTATAATAATAGCTAATTAATTATTTATTGTTCTTCACAAACGGTGTTTACAATATTACTTTAGGGAACTTGGTCCCTTGATACCGGAAGATTTTTTATTGGGGTCGCATCTGGCGTAACTTCTTACGTGGTACGTCATCTAAGAGAAGAGAATGACGGATAATTAGGCTTAGTGACTTTAAGTTTCAAGCAACCGATAACTTAACCAGAATTAATCTTGATTAACAGGTACCCGTCTACATCGTAGAAATCGCACCCAGAAAAATTAGAGGCGTTCTCTCTGCAATTAGTTCGGTAATTATATTGCAAAAGATTAACTAATTGTAGTATTAATATATTTTAAATTTTCTTATAGTTTTTCTTTCTTTTTTCTTACAGCTCGTGATGTGTGCTAGTATCTCCTCCACATTCCTCGTTGGATCAGTCATTTCATGGCAGAAATTAGCTTTCCTATGTAACATAAATTTTTGGATTATTGCCTATGAATATATTGTATAAACTTGTAAATTAAATTTAAAACCATGTTATTATTATTTTAACTGTAATCTAAATCAAACTGACACAAAATTGTTTTTGCATTTGGACTTGTGCAGGTACTATTCCCTGTGTTTTAGAATTCGCCGGTTTATTCTTTATACCGGAGTCTCCCAGGTGGCTGGTAATTAATTAGTCTTGTATTTAGCATTAATTAACGTAACATACATATACAGAACATATTAAGGAAAAAAATGTAAATTAAACAAGTTTTAAGTAGTACTAATAGTTTGGTATGATTGTAATTTATAGTGTAAAAATGGTCGTGTAAAAGAATCGGAAGCTGCACTCCAACGTTTACGAGGAAAAAGTACTGATGTCACCAAAGAGGCTTCAGAAATCAAGGTAGTTATTTGTTTCTAAGAAAAATGTAGTAACATTGGTATTAAAATTTCGTTAGTACAACTTATAAAAAAATTGTTTGTTTTTCAGAAATATATGGACAATCTTCAAGAATTCAAAGAAGATGGATTCTTTGAGCTCTTTAAGCCACGATATTTCCGTACCGTTACCGTAAGCGTTCAATTGAAGTTATAAGTTTTGTAATTAAAGTAGCGTTACTGAATACTTTGTATATCTTTAGGTGGCAATTGGATTGCTAGTATTACAACAACTTGGAGGTCTCAGTGGCTATACATTTTACATGAGCTCGATATTTAACAAAGCGGGTATATACTTTATACTTAAGTTTCTTACTTAACAAGATAATTATATTAAAGAACAGTATAATGATCAATAAAAGAAATTAATATGCAATTTTATTGTTTAACAGGATTTCCTAACGACCTAGGAGTATCAATAGCAACAGTGGTGCAGTCCATAATGAGCATTTTTGGATTAATAATTGTGGATAATTATGGGCGACGATCCCTTTTAACGGTTATAGCTAATTTTAAATATGAAACTATAGAATTTTCGTTCATTTGTTTGTTTATTTTTGTTTTGTTTTAATATTGTTTGTTAAGAAAATTATAGAGCATATAGTCGATAAATCAGAAGTTAACTTCGTTTTCTTTTGCAGGTTGCGACGGCCATGATGTGTTTGGGGTCATTAATCACAGGATTATCCTTTTTGTTGCAGGTTTATTATTTGCAAAAAATATATTTTAATGAAATAAGAAGATATATGGTTAAATTATGTTTATTTTTATTTTATTTAGCATAATTGGAGCAAAATTATTTTGCAGAGCTATGCTTTACTCCACACCTACACCCCGATTTCAACATTCATCGGAATGTTGGTACGTAACAATGTCCTTCCGTCCCAAAGTTTATCAAAAAGAAAACTTCTTTAAATCATTTTCTTGTGAACTACGTTTATGTATGTATAGATATACTTATATCTTTTCAGATGATTTAACCAACTCTAAATGCAGATTTTCTTCATTTCGACCACAATCGGAATCGCAGGTATTCCGTGGATCATCGTCTCCGAGGTAATCGTTTGTTTTTAATATCATCGTAACTAGATGAATAGTTTTTGTAAACAAAAACTAGATGATATACTTAAACAATGCATTTATGTAAACATGTATGTAGTCCAATTGATTTTCGAAAACATAAAAGACTAGATGATCTGTATGTTTGGGAATATTCCACATGTGTTATCATTTAATAATTTAATTACCACATAAGTATAAAGGGAAATTCCATAAAAATACCTCAACTAAATTTTGAAAAGCTTTTTAATACCCCAACTATTTTTGTAACCAGAACAATAACCCAACTATGTTTGTCTATTTTAATACCTAAACTTTTAAAACCATACCCATTTAACACATTCGGTCTAACAAAAACTTAACTTCTGTTATCTTTTTATATTTTTAATAACTAAATATTAATATTTAAATAAAAATTAAATTAAATTTCGAAAAATTCCCAGAAAATTTTCATAAAATCTCCGAAAATCCAAAAGAAAATTATTTAAAAATTTAGTAGTATGTTTTTGACAGAAAAAGAAAATCATTCTTTAATAAAAGTACAAGTTCCCAAAAACTAAAAAAAAATCATAACTTCAAAATACACAATTAGCATGCTTCATAACTTGTTCACAATTAGCATGCTTCATAACTTGTTCAAAATAGTTGGGGTATTGTTGTTGTGGGCACAAAAATAGTTAGGGTATTAAAAAAGCTTTCCGAAATTTAGTTGATGTATTTTTATGGAATTTTTCCTAAGTGTAAACCTGCCGTTCTTAATTTTGTGCTTTTTATATTTTATTTTGTGGGAAAATTAGATGACACCAATAAATATTAAAGGATCATCAGGGACGCTATGCAATCTAACGAGCTGGTCCTGCAATTGGTTCGTCGCTTACACATTCAACTTCCTCTTTCAATGGAGCTCTTCAGGTAATTCACTTTATTTTTACAAATAATTAAATAAATTTAGTTACTAATTATTCATTAAATTAATAATTTGTTGGTATTTAAATCCTAGGTGTGTTTTTTATGTATTCAATAATCTCTGGTATGGGCATCCTATTTGTGGTGAAAATGGTACCAGAGACTCGAGGTCGTTCACTCGAAGAAATTCAAGCTGCCATTACCCGATAACTTTGTCAATTTTCAGTATTATATTTCTTAACTAGGGGTGACCCGCGCTTCGCGCGGGAATTGAAATTGTTGTGTTGATTTTATTATTTTTCATAAATTTAATTTAATTCTATGATTTATTATTATTTTAAAAATGTCATACACATATTAATCAAATATAATTAGGGTTACTCAAAAATTTCCGAAAATTAAATATAATTAAGTTTACGCAAAAATTTTGAACCATCATTTCTCATTCCTCCCATTTTGTTCCTTTTATCATGTCCGTTCTTTCCCGTCCCATTCGCCATGTCCGTATCGTCACGTGCAATCCCATCATGTCTGAGACTGACTGTTCCATCCCGTTCTTTCCGTTTTTTTCCGTCATGTCCCTAAATATAATTAGGGATATGCTAAATTCACTTTTTTCCGTTCCATTATGTTTCTTTTCATCCCGTCCTTTCCGTCATATCCATCCCGTCTAGTCCCATCCTGTCTCATTATGTTTTTTCCTGTCTTGTCTTGTCCCGTCTCTAAATATAATAAGAGGTAGGCAAAATTTACCTCCTATCCCGTTCTATTTCCCATCTCGTTCCTCCCTGTCCTATTTCCCTCCCCGTTCCTCCTCGTTCTGTTTTTTCCCGTCTCGTATTGCCCCATCCCTTTCTTCCCGTCTCGTTCTGCCTTGTCGGGTATAATTTTGGCCTCGTTATGTCCCGTCCTGTTTATTCCTTCTCGTTTCCGCCTTGTCCCATTTTGCACCGTCTCATTCATTCTCATCTCATTTTTCCTCATCATGTACATTTCCTTTCCGTCTCGTTCCTCCCTGTCCTATTCATTCACATACCGTTTTGCCTTGTCTCGTTCATTTCTTTCCATTCTGCCTTATCTTGTTTCTTCATGTCTTGTTCCATCATGTCCCTTTCTTTTCTATCCCATTTTGCCTCGTCAAATTCATTTTCGACTCATCTTGTTTCTTCCCGTCTCGTTATCATACAGTTTTGCGTCATTCCATTCATTTTTTTATTATTATTATTATTGTTAAATTATTAAAATCTATTTGATAAAACTAAAATTATTAAATTAGAATTTATTTAGATCAATATATAAAAATATTTTCTTATACAAAATGACTTTTCAAATTCTATTATGATTAAGTGATAGATGTAATAAATTATTAGTCTTAAAAGAGAATTGGAAGAGCATTGTTTAAAAGAGAGTTTGCTGACGTGGCGCTCCCAGAAGAGACCCCAACTGTGTTTTATATATATAGATTATTAAAATCTATTTGATAAAACTAAAATTATTAAATTAGAATTTATTTAGATCAATATATAAAAATATTTTCTTATACAAAATGACTTTTCAAATTCTATTATGATTAAGTGATAGATGTAATAAATTATTAGTCTTAAAAGAGAATTGGAAGAGCATTGTTTAAAAGAGAGTTTGCTGACGTGGCGCTCCCAGAAGAGACCCCAACTGTGTTTTATATATATAGATTGGTGTCAAAATCATTATATTATAATATATGGGTCTCGCTTATTAGTTAATTCATAATTATATGGAATAATTAAATATTCATAATTTTTACATTAATCACGAGTCAATTGGTTCATACAAGTCCTTTTTACAGATTATATTGGTTCATGACTAAGGATATATATTTTTCAATTTTTGGAAAACTAAGATGAGATTGTTGGTTTATACATTTTATTTGATTTATATAGGGTTAATTAAGTGAATAACAATACTGGGAATGAAAATTAAGAATATAGCCATGATAAATTAGAAACTAAGACAATAACAAAGAAAAATAGATTTTTGACGGTTTTGCCCTTATAGAGAAACTGTTTTTGACGAATTTACCCGCCAATACTGTGGTCGATTCTTTGTCGGTGACATTGTTTTAAAGAACACATCAATACCAATGATGTAGATACAGCACAAATCATAAAATTGAAAAGAAGAATATATATGAGAAAAATCATAGCAATTGCCAATTGATCTTACTGACATAAATAATCTCAGTTTTGTTTAGACTCATAAGTCTTCGAAAAGAAATAGGTGTAATCAAAGCAGAGAACATTGATCAGAGAGAAGAGAGAAGTTGGAGAGAGTCGAGCGAGAGAGAAAAAGAATATCTCATAATATTTTTTTGGATTTACAAAAAAGACTATAATGGTATTATTAGAAAAACAATATAAGCTAAATTCACCAAATAATTGTCATTCCCTTAATTCTTGTCTTAATATGGTTATTCATTGAAATTTTCCATTTATATATCCAAACAAAATAAAGGGTTACTGGATAAAAAAATCGTGTTATCAGTTTAATGATTTTTAAATGTTAGTTCAAATATAATGGTATTCAGTTATGAGTTTAATAGAGTTTAAATCCAATGTTATTTAATTGTTGGGTTCTTAACTAGTATGCATTAAAATCTAGTTTGACTGGATATAATATTAGTATAACATTCTTCATATTTTTAATTAAATAGTTAAAAAATATTAAATACGTTATTAAATCTAGTGTTATTCATAACCAAAAAAATAACTCAAAAGTTTATATTTTGAATCATTTTCAGCAAATATTTTGATGAAGAAGTGTTTGATTGATTACATGGCAGTTTTGTTTGTTCGAGTTTATACTCTGTATTTTTTTCTATTCCTTAATTTCATTTTGATTTTTTAATAAGGATAACAAAACTCAATAAAGTTATATGTGTTAATAATTTGAGACAAAATCTAAGCTATAAATTTTTGATAAAGAAAGATTAAGAATACACACACGATTGTAAAACTGCAATAAAACATAAATATTAAAGATAATAAATCATAAATAACCAACATTAAATTTATAATCGAATAATACTTCCAATGTATGATTTATCCTTATATTTTAACTAGAAATTGATATAAAACTAAAAATACAAAGGCTCAAATACGACGGTGCAGTTTATTCAGATCTAAACTTTACTTGCCTCACCGGTGACTGGCGCCGCGCGAACCGGATAGAAACCCTATCCATCCACCACTTCCTGCAAGGAATGACTATGAGATCAAGCCTCAGATCATAGCATTGGTTAGACAGAACCAATTCAATGGCCTTCCAGCTGAGCATCCTCTTGATCACATAGAAAACTTTGAAGAAATTTGCAGCACTACAAGATCCAATGGAGTCTCTGCTGACTACTTGAAGTGCAAGCTCTTTTCATTCTCTCTTGGCGACAAAGCTTCAAGATGGTTGAAGTCTCTGCCAGCTCACTCCATCACCACTTGGGATGAGTACAAGGCGCTTTCATCAACCACTTCTACACCAAGCAAAGATCAATTTCTGTAAGGAACAAGATCTCCAACTTTCGCCAAGCCAACAATGAATCTTTCTATGAGGCGCTAGACCGATTCAAGGAGTACATTAGGGACTGCCCTAATCATGGTTTCAATGAGGGAAACCTATGGAACATCTTCTATCGTGGCATAGACCACAAGTACAAGCTTTCATTGGATACTGCAAGCAATGGAAACTTCATGACCAAGACTGTTGATGAAGCTAAGGTTCTTATTGAGAATCTTGCAGCTAGTGATTGTAACAACTGTCCTGATTATGACCGCTCAAGCCGCACCACTACTAGCTCCCCTGATTCTTTTCAAATGACTGAACTCAAGAACATGATGGCTCAAGTTCTTAAGGGACAGCTCAAGCATATCAATGCAATAGAAGGGATGAGTGATGCTAATGAAGACCCATCAAGAGAATGCATGGGAGATTTCTCTAATGAAGCCAATGAAGAAGATGTGAACTACATTGGAAACTATGGGAACAAGGGATACAATCCAAGCTATCGCCCAAACCCCAACATGTCTTATAGAAACCCCAATGTGGAGAATCCTCAAGACCAAGTGTATCCTCCAAGGTATCCACAACAACAAAGACCTCCTTACCAATCTCAAGGAAGTCAATTTCAGCCAAGGCAAGGATATGAGCAGAGATCATCATATCCGCCCAAGGAGCCATATGCTTCTTCACCAAATCAAGCTCCTCCAAACCAACAAGGTGGAAGATTTGAAGGAATCCTCCAACAGATCATGGATGGCCAGAAAAGGAATAAAGAGATGTATGAGAAGATGGACACTTTGTTCAGCAATCTCAACACCAAGTATGATGCTGTTGCCACTCATGTGAAGAAACTAGAGACTCAAGTCACCAAACTATGGAAGCTGTTAAGAGACAGGAAGCTGAATCCAAGAAGTCCTTTTGCAACTCAGCCGCCATAGAAGAAAGATTTGAAGATCAAGTTCCAGAATGGATGCTTTCAAAACCTACTGTTGATTGCATGATTTGGCCTGAAGAGAATTACCCAGAGAGAGAGTCCAATCGAGCTAGAAAGAGAAGACTCTTCCCAAAGATTATCCCCAAGACTGATAACTCAGGAAAGTTTGTTGTGCCTTGTATCATCAAAGGTAACATTCTTGAGCAATCTTTGTGTGACACAGGAGCCAATGTGAACATCATGTCTAAGAGGATAGCTGACAAGATAGGCCTCACCAAGATCAGCCATCATCCATCTCCATCAACTATGCTGATTCATTCTCACAAACCCCTATGGCTTTGTGCCTAATGTGATGGTGCAGATTGGAAATTGCTCTATCCCTACGATTTCAGATTGTGGAAATGAGAGAGAGTAGCCATAGACCTCTCATATTTGGAACCCCTTTCCTGTCTACTGTGGGTGCCATATTTGATTTCCCCAATCAAAGAATCTCTTTCAACAAGGTGAACAAGGGTATGTTCTTCCCTATGTGTTCAACAAAGAACTCTTTTGTTGACATGGTCCAAGAGGAGAAAGCTACTTTGAAGCCACCCCAAGAAGGAGAAACTGAAGACAATCAAGGAAGATCCCATTCCTAAGCCCAAGCAGCTTGCCACAAGCAAGGAGTAAGACTAAGGCCCCTACACCAAAACCGCCCAAGGGATCAACCAAGATTGAAGATGAGGCCAAGCCAAGAAGGAAGGTTAGAAAACCTAGGTCTGGCCGCAACATGAAGCTTCTATTCCCAAAGGAGCTTATTGATGAGAATCTAGAAGGATTCAAGGAGAAAGTTGACAAGAACTCTACAAGCTTTTTCCTAAGGCAGTGTGCCAAGGGACATTCATGGAGAGATTGTCTATCCAGCTGTGAATCACCCACCAGATACTCATTGCAAGGAGAAAAGACTTGGAGGATCAAGGATGCCTCTGTCTCCATCTTCTCCTGAGCGCCAAGCCTTACAGTCAAGCTAAAGACTTAAAACAAGCGCTGCATGGGAGGCAACCCATGAGGTACTTTTACTTTTCTTTCTTTAATTTCTTAGTTTTTGTTTTGCTTTTGTGTTTTCTTTGTTTTAAGATAGGATAGAAGGAGAAAAAGGTGTGAAAACACAATCCGGCCAAAACATTGGCCGCGGACGCGCAAAAGAAATTTGGCCGAGAAATTTCCATCGGGCCGACCGCCGGTCGAGCCGGGAAGGAACGGCCATGCTCGGCCGGATGACTTGCGCGACAAACCGTCCGGCGCACGCACGGACAGGAAGAAAGGCCGCGCTCGGCCAAATGTATCGGAACGGACCGACCGTGCCGGTCGATCCGGGAAACAAACGCTCGGCCTCGGCCAAATTTCTCTCGCGAATTTGGCCGACCAAATCGCCGCACGATCGCGAAAATCATCGGCCATCGGCCCAAACTTTTCTCGGCCAAGGTAAGTCCCCTTTTCATTAATTCAAACCGGTTTTAACCAATCCTAAACCGATTTAAACCGATTTTCAATCTAAATTCGAATTTGAAAAGGAAAATTATAATTGGATTTGAGCTTTATAACTTTACCTTTCCCTTGAAAAAACAAGAACCTCTCTTTCTTCTCCAAAACCCTAAACTCCATTAGAGGAACTCTAAAAGCTTTGTTTCAAAACTTTTACTGTTCATAACTCTAAACTTGGAATTTGCTTGCTCTTTCTCCATATTCACTTTTCAATACACAAGGTATGTCTTCTAACTCTAATCCTATGTTTATGCAAGATCGAAATTTCAATAAGTTTCTTGTTTGGTCTAAACTCTTGTCTAAACTTGAAATTACCATTCTTATGAGTCTTTGCTAGGTGGAACCTAGGTGGTTTAGAGTTAATTTAGAGTTTAATTTCACAATTGAATAGTTTTTCACAAAACTTATTGGGCATTCCAAACCCCTTATTCAAAGGTGAAATTGCTTAGTCATGCTTCAATTCATTAGTTTATCTAGTGATTACTTGGATTAGAAACTCAATTTCTCTTGATTTGCTAAAAATTTTGATTTTATGCACCATAATCTTGGGATGAACAGTAAAATCCGAAATTAATTTGAAAAGTGAAATTTCCATTTTTTCTTTGATATGATTAAGCCTTGAGTTGTTCTTTATATCATTATTGCAACTCAATTAGCTTATCTTTCTTTGCATTAATCACAAACTCATATTTCTTCCCAAGAATTTGCTCTTGTAGGTACCCAATGGCAAGGACAAAAGGAATGAGAGTATGAAGAAGAAAGATCCATTCATGCAACCACCAAAGAAACAAATCAAGCTAGGGAGTAGCTCCAATGCAAGAGCAGCAACCAACTTCACCACATTCCATTGATGCAAATCAAGAACATGTGGAGAGTCCAAGAGGAGAAGATGATTGGGCACTTGTAACCTTTGTTGGAGAAAAAATCCAAGACCCAAGGTACAAGAAGGCAATGGAGAAGGTGAACATCGAACCTTGTGTGAAGATGGACACCCAACCCTTGATCTTCTCAAGATAAGAGATGATGTACATGGTACTAAGGAAGCTAGGCTTGAGCAAGCTTTTCAAGCTAGAGTGCAGCGAGTACTCATTACTCACCAAGGAGTTCCTCTCCACAGTCGCTCTAGAATCACTCATCCAACAATTCGCTATGTGCATCGCTTCATCTCAAGCACCTTTCAATGCAAGCAAGAAGGCAACAAAGTCACAACTGATGAGTTCTACATCCTCACCACGCTATTCATCAAGCATGATCACAAGGCCAACCTTGGTCTTTTGTTTGCAAAGACACTCATCAATGTGAGGCATCTAGCTAAAGACTTGGAAAACAACAAGAAGCTTTGTGTGCGATTTGGGAGACTCATCACAGCCATAGTGCAACATGTGGGAATCACCATTCCCAACTATGAGCCACTACCCAACCCAATTCCATTGGATCTCCATGACCTTCAGCAAATCCACTTCCTAAACCGTTGGACTCAAAATCCAACCAAATTTTGCTATGAGTTCCCAATTGGACCAACCAACACTTTGATTGTCTTGCTGCCACATGAGGACATCCCAAGCCTACGCTCTGGTGTTGTCACTTTCCAGCCCAAGGAGGAAGACTTCTACATCCCATCAAGAGAGAAACCATCACTCCCCATCCTCACATATCGCACACTTCAGCGCACAGTCAAAGCTCAACGCCGCCACCAAGAACGCCATGTTCTCAGCACTGGAATGGCAGCGAATCAGGCCCTAGACCGTGTGAGCAAGCTGGAGAAGATTGTGGAGTGCCAATCACGTTTCATTTCACGCTTAGTTCGTGTAGTCCGCCACATTGCACCGGAGAGACTCTTTCGCCCTTCTCTCACTGCTAGAAAACCATATGAGCCTGACCTTGGTGAGTTCTCACTAGACTCAGAGCTTGGTTCAGAAGGCGATGGCCCCATAGAAGAGGAAGAGAGTTCTTCCCACCGCCACACATAGTCATCTCAAGTGGTAATCAATGCAATGGACACTTACAACTCTCCATTTTCTATCCCTATCTAATTTTAATGAATTTCCTTTTATTTTCTTTTACTTTAAATATTACCTCTCACCTTAATGTGATTTGCTTTCACCGGGACGGTGCAAGTTAAGTCTGGGGGGAGTTTTATTGTGTACTAGTGCATTTTTCTTTCTTTTCTTATGTTTTATTTGTTTCATTTCATGTTTTCTTGTTTTATTGAGTCAAAACTAGTCCATAAATTATGAACTTGCTTTGAGATTTGATAGTGTTGTGCTAACAATCTATGACCCTAGAGCAGACATCATATCTAAGTCTGGGGGAGTTGATATACCTCTATTTTACATGATTTTTATATTATTTTAGTATGGTTTTCTAATGGTTTTTGGCAGGTTTTCTATCTAAATAGGTAGTTTTATTGGATTTATAGTACTTAGAGTCTAAACAGGTGAAATGATGCATTTTGGAGCAAAACCATAGGATTGGCGCTTCAAGCTGCTCCATACCGAAGCATCAACTTTGAGAAGGCCGAGAAAAAGATCTACTCAATGGATTTCATCAAGACCACTTCCGTGCATGCTCTGAGTGAGTTAACTTTCCAACGCAAGTAGTTTGGCATCATTTGGATGAGTAGAAATGAAGTTATGATTAAATTAGTGAAGACTGGTCCAGACGGCTTTATCGAGCATTCGCCTTCTAAACCGCGCACACCGGCCGATCGAGGAACTAACGTACCGCGATTGTCCCGCGCACAACATCCGCGCCATCCCGCCAAGTGTTATTGCTTCGATCATGTCTGAGTAATCCACTAGTTAGGTTGCTAGGGTTACTAATCAATGAGTTGCTTGCATGATCTTTGATTTCGATGTTTAGCTAGGGATTATCTTAGAGTCTTTGTCTCGTCTTGTGCACTTAACTAATGCTGATTGCTTTACCGCGCATCTAGTAATCCGATCTTAGGTTGATTTGAGCCTCGAAAGTGTTGTATCATTCGCCGGACATATTCTTTGACAAGCTAGGTTTCTTAGACTGCGAAAGTTGATTTACTATAACCTAGTGAACTGTATCAGAACCCGCTCATCTAATGCTTGATTTAATCACCTAGGGACATACCAAAAGTTTAGCGACTAGGTAGATTAACAAAGGAACCGGAGCCTCGAAAGTGGAATGGTTTTATATTCGTGATCTGTGTTCTAGACGGTTTTTAATATCCCAATATCCCTAATCAATTCATCTATCATTGTTTCATTGATCATTGCTTGCTTCTCTGCGATTAGCCCCTGTTGACCTAGCGCTTCTTCCACCATTGATTTACAACCTCGTTTACTTGCTAGTTTAGTTACAATTACAACCTCCAATCATACTTTTGTTTTAGCTTGATCCAAAATCCATAGTTTCAAAGTGTACTCAATAGCCAGTCCTTGTGTTCGATACCCATACTTCCGCGATCTGTGCACTTGCAGAGGTCTAAAGATTTGGTAAAACCTACTCACATCAATACTCAGCACAAGTCTTGAAACCAATAAATTAATTAAATAAAATAATCAATCAATTCAACAAATAATTCAGAATAAGTAAAACTAGCAACCTAAACACCACGTTCTAGCAATTTAAATAAAAGCAAAGAAAATCTTATCATCCCCTTCTTCCACCTTGATTCCGCAATCAACATTTCTTTTACATGCATCACATTACGAAAGAGATGCGTAACTATAATCATATATACTTAGTGAGACGGTCATCCTGTCTACATGCCAATTACACAAATACTAAGAAATTACCTTAAAAAAATAAATAATAAAACAATCTCATAAAACGCAGGGAACAGAGTGTGTCGAGCGACACCAGCTTGGTGTCGGTCGACACTCACACCCTGGTGTCCCCCAACACTAACTCGCAGATCAAAGAAACAGAAACAACGAACAGTGCTGAAACGTGAAATCAACAAAATAACTCAAATAAACACAATCAAACATCAATATGATCACAAAATAACACCCAACCAAGCATAAACTAACAATCCTAGCACTCACCGGTCTACAGTCACACATTCACCTTGAATTTTGATTTAAAAAGGGAAAAACGGAGGTGATCATGAACAGTGGCGAAGAACACAACAGAGCAATCACTAGCACGATCTCCAGCCCAAATTGACGACGAACAGCCTCAAGGATGATACCCAAACACCAACAATCTCCTTTGAATCTCTCTTTTCAAGTTTTCAGCTCCAGACCTATACTGGTCACTCAAATCAAACCGGGAATTGCAATTTCGGACTGGTGTCGCCCGACACACTCTCCCTGGTGTCGCTCGACACCAAACAAAAATCTCAATTCTTTGAGTTACGGATGTAATAGAGGGGGTGGTGGTTCTCCGGTGGAAAGCTCTGCAAAGCCAAATCCGTTAAGGACAGGGTCCGGTGAAGCTTCCTCAAGCTTGTGTGTGCCGTTTTCCTTCTCCTCCTCTCTTCACAGTGGTTTGACGGTGGTGGATTCATGGCGGGTTAGTCTGCTCGGTGGCGGTGGTGAAGTTCTAGAGAGTTTGAACTGAAGGGAGTCCGACTAGTAAGGCTGTGATGCGGGATCAGGTTTTACCTATTCCTATCCCTGATTCTTCAAGTGCACATGTCAGATTTAGTAACTGGTTATCGAATACAAGGAGCAGATAAGTGCACTACAAGTTATGGAAGTTTAACTTAGCTAGGACAAAAGAATATATTGGGGTTTTGGTATGCAAAATAACTAAACTAAATGAAAGCAAAGTAAAAACGGTGTAAGTTCAATGTGGGAAAGACTCTATGCAATGGGCAAGTTCGCAGAGATTCAAGAATATCAAGTTATGCAATCAAATTCTTCTAGAATTCAAAACACGGATGTAAGATCATTCCACTGTCGTGGCTCCAACCTCTTTGTTAATCTATCTAGCCGCTAAACTTTTGGTATGTCCCTAGATGATTAAATCAAGCATTAATTCGTTCAAATCTCAATTGTTCACAACCCCACATAGATCAACTGTCGCAGTCAATGAAGTGTTGGTCACCAAATACTAGTTCCGGTTATATAGCAACTGATGATAGGATTTATGCGTGTGATGTGATGATATGATATGAAATGTAAATGAGGTGGAATGCAACAGTGGTAAATGAAGATGGGATGGTATGGTGCAAACACAATCACAATCAATCAATTCCCTTAACCATCATAGTCATTGAAGTATAAGGGGTATCAATCCAAAAGGGTGAAATGTTACTCTATGAGATATGCAATCACAAGAAAGTCAAGCCAAACGATTAAAATGAGGGATGTAACAACTAACAACCTAATGAAAAGAAATGCAATGTGAAAGTAAGGAAAGCAGTAAAGCAAGCAGCTCGACCAAGGACTCGAGTCGAGTGGGAACAGAGTAACCAAGCTCGGTCGAGTTGAGGGTCGAGTTAGCGTAAAAAGCGATAAAGGCAGGAACTTTAACAAGCTAATGCGAATATTAGGGTCTAAGACAGGGTCTTACAATCAGGGGAAAACTATACTTAATCAATCTTGCTCTTAAACAACTTGTATCAAGGTATCTCTTGATATTGAGCTTCTCAATGCCTAGCTAGCCCTTTCCCAAGGTGAAAGCTATCATCCAAGACATGATCTCAGAAACAGGGGGTTAGCCAGTGAGAGTCAAGCCTTGGAGGCAGTAGGATCATTGCTCAAACTAATCCATCCAACACCTATGAACTCCATTTCGAGAGCAAGGTTTATTGGAGCTCTTAGTGGACCTTTTCAAGCGATTTCCCAACACTTCCATGTGGAAAATCGCCTATGAACATACAAGCCAGGGGTAGTGGTCATGTAGCCTTAAGGTTTGTCCAAAAGAGAGAGATTTCTAGATTAAGAACATAAGCAAAAGAGATTAAGCATAAGGATCCTCTAATCTAGCCCATCTTGGACCCTAAAGGTAACTACTCACTACACATGAATGAAAACACAATCAAATGCAATGAAATAGACATTAAACGAAAGAGGGAAAGAAACTAAAGAACTTTTATTGAAATAAGCAAGTGCAAATACAAAGCAAATAAACCTAGATCTAAGGTTCAAGGAGCATGAAGCTCAAGAACACAAAGAGAGGTTTAGGGTTGCTAAAAAGTAAAGATACAAAATTAAAGAAAGCTAAAACTAAAAGTAAGCTAAAGTTTTTTCTTTTTCGTGGCTTAGAGCCTTTAAATACAAAGGAGATTAGGTTTAGGGTCAAAGGGAAGTCAAGGGGGAAGCAACATTTTTCGGGTTTGACTGTTGACTTCTCAGCTCGATCGAGTTGAAGCTTGGCCGGTCGAGTTGAGGAATGATGTTGAGTCAGGTTTTACCAAACTCCTAGACCTCTGCAAGTGCACAGATCGCGGAAGTATGGGTATCGAACACAAGGACTGGCTATTGAGTACACTTTGAAACTATGGATTTTGGATCAAGCTAAAACAAAAGTATGATTGAGGTTGTAATGGTGAACCGAACTAGCAAGTATAACGAGGTTGTAAATCAATAAGGAAAAGCGCTAGGTCATAGGGGCTATCGCAGAGAAGCAAGCAATGATCAATGAAACAATGATAGATGAATTGATTAGGGATATTGGGATATTAAGAACCGTCTAGAACACAGATCACGAATATAAAACCATTCCACTTTCGAGGCTCCGGCTCCTTTGTTAATCTACCTAGTCGCTAAACTTTTGGTATGTCCCTAGGTGATTAAATCAAGCTTTAGAATGAATAGGTTCTGATACAGTTCACTAGATTATAGTAGATCAACTTTCGCAGTCTAAGAAACCTAGCTTGTCAAAGAATATGTCCGGCGAATGATACAACACTGTCGAGGCTCAAATCAACCTAAGATCGGATTACTAGATGCGCGGTAAAGCAATCAGCATTAGTTAAGTGCACAAGACGAGACAAAGACTCTAATATAATCCCTAGCTAATCATTGAAATCAAAGATCATGCAAGCAACTCATTGAATAGTAACCCTAGCAACCTAACTAGTGGATTACTCAGACATGATCAAAGCAAACACACATAGAGATGAAGAAAACATGATTGCAATAAAACTTAGAGTAGGAAATCGAAATACAAGGGCGGCTCTCTTTCTCAAGAGGCTAAAAAGTATATATATAGTGCTAGGTCTTTCAGAGGCGGCTTAGGGTTAAGCCGGGCTTGAAAATAGTGAAACGGGCTTCAAAACGGGCTTCGGGTCGACCGCGGCGTTGGACGGTCGGTCGGGACGATCGGCCGGACATCGGGTCGTGGGCCGAGTCGGAACGGTCGTGGCCGGATGGATTCGTGGTCGGCCGCTGTGGTCGGACGGATGAAGATTTGGCCGATGTTCTCGGCCGGACGTGGGACGCTTTCCCGGCTCGGACGGCGCATCGGCCGTGGTACGCGAGAGTTGCGCGGCCGCGAGGCTTGCTTCCCGGCTCGCGCGGCTGGTCGTGCGCGGCTCGTGACGTGGCTTGGCCGACCGCGGGACATGTTTCCCGGGTCGTGATGATCGGCCGTGGCTTTGGACGGACGGACGGATTTGGCCGACGCGGAACATTCGTTCCTCGGCCAGCCGGACTGCGCGGTTGGGCGCTTTCTCGATAGAGCCGTCTGGACAGTCTTCACTCTTTTGGATAACTCCTTTTCTACTCATCCAAATGAGGCCGTTCCAGTTGCGTTGGAAAGTTAACTCAATCAGAGCACGCAGGGAACTGGTCTTGATGAAATCCATTGAGTAGATCTTTTTCTGGGCCCTCTTAAAGTTGGTGCTTGTGCATGGAGCGGCTTGAAGTGCAAATCCTATGGTTTTGCTCCAAAATGCATCATTTCACCTGTTTAGACTCTAGACACTATAAACACAGTAAAACTACCTTTTTAGATAGAAAACCTGCCAAAAACCATTAGAAAACAATACTAAAACAGTATAAAAAGCATGTAAAATAGAGGTATATCAACTCCCCCAGACTTAGATCTTTGCTTGTCCCCAAGCAAAAAGAATCTAAATCCGTGAAAGAGGTTTGAAAACGTGGAAACTCCCTTGCTCTTTTGAATATCCTGTGAAAGGTTCCTTTCCTGTATTCCACTAAGAACATAGACAACATAAGGTTAGCTTCACATACACCCTGCAAGTTTAGCGAACAATACCAACCCAACTAGTCTCATCCAGCAATCCAAACTCTCTATTGCTAACCTCTTGCATAAATTTAAAGCGTGAATTCTTTATCAAGGGACATCGATCAATTGAACTTGTTCTTACCCACTTGATCTTCTCCAAGATTGTCTTTAAGTGCAATGAGTTCTTTTCCTCTCTCTTTCTCACATCAGAACTTTGAAAGGTCAATTTCTCCCTACTTTTCTAGGGTATCATTTTATTTTTTCTATTGACCCTTCTTTCAACCACAGGATAAGTCTTTAGCTTGTTCCTTGTTTGACTAAGGTATTCCATAAGACATGAAGGTACAGACATATGCATTCCTCATGCTTACTTGTTTTCCTTGTGCTCTTTGAGCTTTTTCTCATAAATTACTTACCATTTGGGATGGGAGAGAGAGGAGAACTCTTTAAAGATTAGACAAATCTTATTGAAAATCAAGCAAGGAACTGTCGACATGTATGCCAATCCCCTTGACAAGAGTATTAAGATTGATTAAGGGTGAGGTTAACTCTAGATTGCTTGGTTACCTTAGAAATTTTGCTGAGCTAGCATGTCGATCCACTGTAAGAGCTTCTGTTAGGCTTGTGCCTTTAGCTGGTTTCTGCTCTAGGGTCATGGATTGTTAGCACAACACTCTCAATTCTCAAAGCAAGTTCATAACTTCCGGACTGGTTTTTGACTCAATAAAACTTTTTGAAAAACATGAAACAAAGTGAATAAAACATAAGAAAAGAAAGAAAAATGCATTAGTAACACAATAAAACTCCCCCCAGACTTAACTTGCACCGTCCCGGTGAAAGCAAATCACATTAAGGTGAGAGGTAATATTCAAAGTAAAAGAAAAATAAAGAAAAATTCATTAAAATGAGATAGGGATAGAAAATGGAGATTTGTAAGTGTCCATTGCACTAAGTACCACTTGAGATGACTATGTGTGGCAGTGAGAAGAACTCTCTTCCTCATCTATGGGGTCATCGCCTTCTGAACCAAGCTCTGAGTCTAGTGAGAACTCACCAAGGTCAGGCTCATATGGCTCTCTAGCGGTGGAAGAAGGGCGAAAGAGTCTCTCCGGTGCAATGTGGCGAACTACACGAACTAGGCGTGAGATGAAGCGAGATTGGCATTCCACTATCTTCTCCAGCTTGTTAACACGGTCTAGAGCTTGGTGCGCGGCCATGCCAGTAGTGAGAACATGGCGTTCTTGGTGGCGGCGTTGAGTCTTGACTGCATGCTGAAGTGTGCGATAGGTGAGCATGGGGAATGATGGTTTCTCACTTGATGGAACATAGAAGTCTTCCTCATTGGGCTGGAAAGTGACAACACCTGAGCGTAGGCTTGGGATGTCTTCATGTGGCAGCAAGACAAGGGAAGTGTTGGCTGGACCAATTGGAAACTCATAGCAAAACCGAGTTGGGTCTTTAGTCCAACGGTTTAGGAAGTGGATGTGCTGAAGAGCATGGAGATCCAAAGGGGTTGGCTTGGGTAGTGGCTCATAGTTGGGAATGTCAATCCCCACATGTTGTACTATGGCCGTGATAAGCCTCCCAAAACGAACACAAAGCTTCTTGTTGCCTTCCAAGTCTTTAGCTAGCTTCCTCACATTGATAATGTCTTGGCAAGTAAAAGCCAAGGTTGGCCTTGTACTCATGCTTGATGAATGGTGTGGTGAGGATGTAGAACTCATCAGTTGTGACCTTGTTGGCTTCTTGTTTGCATTGGAAAGTGGTGGAGATGAGGCGGTGCACATAGCGAATGGCTGGATGAGTGATTCTAGACACCTTTGATCTTGAAGGCAAGAATGGTTCATTGGCAAAGTGTGTCCAATCAGCAAAGGCAGCTTGTTTCCTCTTTGAGTTCTCCTTGAAGTCATGTGCTGTCTCATTGGGAAGTCCAAAGAGTTGGCATAGAGCTGAGATGGAGATGCGCCCATTGGCATCGCCTATCTTGAAGAGTAGGAGTCCATCACCAGCTGGTTGGTCTCCATTGTGGTTGGGAAAGGCAAGAGCTACTGTGGAGAGGAACTCCTTGGTGAGTTGAGTACTCACTACACTCTAGCTTGAAGAGCTTGCTCAAGCCTAGCTTCCTTATGTACCATGTGACATCATCTCTTATCTTGAGAAGGTCAAGGGTTTGGGTGTCCATCTTCACACAAGGTTCGATGTTCACCTTCTCCATTGCCTTCTTGCACTTTCTTGGGTCTTGGATTTGTTCTCCAACAAAGTTACAAGTGCCCAATCATCTTCTCTCTTCTTGGACTCTCCACATGTTCTTGATTGCATCAATGGAATGTGGTGAAGTTGGTATTGCTGCTCTTGCATTGGAGCTACTACTCCCTAGCTTGATTTGTTTCTTGATGCATGAATTCTTCTTCTTCTTCATACTCTCATTTCCTTTTGTCTTTGCCATTGGGTACCTACAAGAGCAAATTCTTGGGAAGAATATGAGTTTGTGATTAATGCAAAAGAAGAATAAGCTAATTGAGTTGTAATAATGATATGGAATAATGGAACAACTCAAGGCTTAATCATGAATCAAAGAACAAAATGGAAATTTCACTTTTTCAAAGTTAATTTTCGGATTTTACTGTTCATCCCAAGATTATGGTGCTTAAAATCGAAATTTTTAGCAAATCAAGAGAAATTGAGTTTCTAATCCAAGTAATCACTAGATAAACTAATGAATTGAAGCATGCCTAAGCAATTTCACCTTTGAATAAGGGGTTTGGAATGCCCAATAAGTTTTGTGAAAAACTATTCAATTGTGAAATTAAACTTCAAATAACTCTAAACCACCTAGGTTCCACCTAGCTAAGTTCATTACAAGACTAATAAGGATGTAATTTCAAGTTTAGACAAGAGTTTAGACCAAACAAGAAACTTATTGAAATTTTCGATCTTGCATAAACATAGGATTAGAGTTAGAAGACATACCTTGTGTATTGAAAAGTGAATAAGGTTGCAAGAGCAAGTAAATTCCAATTTAGAGTTATGAACAGTAAAAGTTTTGAAATCAAAGCTCTTAGAGTTCCTCTAATGGAGTTTAGGGTTTTGGAGAAGAAAGAGAGGTTCTTGTTGTTTTCAAGGGAAAGGTAAAGTAAATAAGCTAAATCCTATAATTTTCCTTTTCAAATTCGAATTTTGATTGAAAACCGGTTTAAGTTGGTTTAGGATTGGTTAAAACCGGTTTGAATTAATGAAAAGGGGACTTACCTTGGCCGAGAAAAGGGGCCGATGGCCGATGGATTTTGTCGCGGTCGAGCGATTTGGTCGGCCAAATTCGTGGACGAGAGAATTTGGCCGAGGCCGACGTTTGTTTCCCGGATCGACCGGCACGGTCGGTCCGTTCCGATACGATTCGGCCGATCGCGGCCGTTCTTCCGGTTCGTGCGTGCCGCGCGAACGGTTTTGTCGCGCGATAGAAATCCGGCCGAGCAGCCGTTCCTTCCCGGCTCGACCGTACGGTCGGCCGGTTGGAATTGCTCGGCCAAAATTTTTGCGCGTCCGCGGCCAATGTTTGGCGCGGATTGTGTTTTCACACCTTTTTCTCCTTCTATCCTATCTTAAAACAAAGAAAACACAAAAGCAAAACAAAAACTAAGAAATTTAAAGAAAGAAAAGTAAAAGTACCTCATGGGTTGCCTCCCATGCAGCGCTTGTTTTAAGTCTTTAGCTTGACTGTAAGGCTTGGCGCTCAGGAGAAGATGGAGACAAGAGGCATCTTTGATCCTCCAAGTCTTTTCTCCTTGCAATGAGTATCTGGTGGGTGATTCACAGCTGGATAGACAATCTCTCCATGAATGTCCCTTGGCACACTGCCTTAGGAAAAAGCTTTAGAGTTCTTGTCACTTTCTCCTTGAATCCTTCTAGATTCTCATCAATAAGCTCCTTTGGGAATAGAAGCTTCATGTTGCGGCCAGACCTAGGCTTTCTAACCTTCCTTCTTGGCTTGGCCTCATCTTCAATCTTGGTTGATCCCTTGGGCGGTTTTGGTGTAGGGGCCTTAGTCTTACTCCTTGCTTGTTTGGCAAGCTGCTTGGGCTTAGGAATGGGATCTTCCTTGATTGTTTCTTCAGTTTCTCCTTCTTGGGGTGGCTTCAAAGTAGCTTTCTCCTCTTGGACCATGTCAACAAAAGAGTTCTTTGTTGAACACATAGGGAAGAACATACCCTTGTTCACCTTGTTGAAAGAGATTCTTTGATTGGGGAAATCAAATATGGCACCCACAGTAGACAGGAAAGGGGTTCCAAATATGAGAGGTCTATGGCTACTCTCTCTCATTTCCACAATCTGGAAATCAGTAGGGATAGAGCAATTTCCAATCTGCACCATCACATTAGGCACAAAGCCATAGGGGTTTGTGAGAATGAATCAGCATAGTTGATGGAGATGGATGATGGCTCTATCTTGGTGAGGCCTATCTTGTCAGCTATCCTCTTAGACATGATGTTCACATTGGCTCCTGTGTCACACAAAGATTGCTCAAGAATGTTACCTTTGATGATACAAGGCACAACAAACTTTCCTGAGTTATCTGTCTTGGGGATAATCTTTGGGAAGAGTCTTCTCTTTCTAGCTCGATTGGACTCTCTCTCTGGGTAATTCTCTTCAGGCCAAATCATGCAATCAACAGTAGGTTTTGAAAGCATCCATTCTGGAACTTGGTCTTCAAATCTTTCTTCTATGGCGGCTGAGTTGCAAAAGGACTTCTTGGATTCAGCTTCCTGTCTCTTAACAGCTTCCATAGTTTGAGTGACTTGAGTCTCTAGTTTCTTCACATGAGTGGCAACAGCATCATACTTGGTGTTGAGATTGCTGAACAAAGTGTCCATCTTCTCATACATCTCTTTAGTGTTTCTCTTCTGGCCATCCATGATCTGTTGGAGGATTCCTTCAAATCTCCCACCTTGTTGGTTTGGAGGAGCTTGATTTGGTGAAGAAGCATATGGCTCCTTGGGCGGATATGATGATCTCTGCTCATATCCTTGCCTTGGCTGAAATTGACTTCCTTGAGATTGGTAAGGAGGTCTTTGTTGTTGTGGATACCTTGGAGGATACACTTGGTCTTGAGGATTCTCCACATTGGGGTTTCTATAAGACATGTTGGGGTTTGGGCGATAGCTTGGATTGTATCCCTTGTTCCCATAGTTTCCAATGTAGTTCACATCTTCTTCATTGGCTTCATTAGAGAAATCTCCCATGCATTCTCTTGATGTCTTCATTAGCATCACTCATCCCTTCTATTGCATTGATATGCTTGAGCTGTCCCTTAAGAACTTGAGCCATCATGTTCTTGAGTTCAGTCATTTGAAAAGAATCAGGGGAGCTAGTAGTGGTGCGGCTTGAGCGGTCATAATCAGGACAGTTGTTACAATCACTAGCTGCAAGATTCTCAATAAGAACCTTAGCTTCATCAACAGTCTTGGTCATGAAGTTTCCATTGCTTGCAGTGTCCAATGAAAGCTTGTACTTGTGGTCTATGCCACGATAGAAGATGTTCCATAGGTTTCCCTCATTGAAACCATGATTAGGGCAGTCCCTAATGTACTCCTTGAATCGGTCTAGCGCCTCATAGAAAGATTCATTGTTGGCTTGGCGAAAGTTGGAGATCTTGTTCCTTACAGAAATTGATCTTTGCTTGGTGTAGAAGTGGTTGATGAAAGCAGCCTTGTACTCATCCCAAGTGGTAATGGAGTGAGCTGGCAGAGACTTCAACCATCTTGAAGCTTTGTCGCCAAGAGAGAATGAAAAGAGCTTGCACTTAAGGTAGTCAGCAGAGACTCCATTGGATCTTGTAGTGCTGCAAATTTCTTCAAAGTTTTCTATGTGATCAAGAGGATGCTCAGCTGGAAGTCCATTGAATTGGTTCTGTCTAACCAATGCTATGATCTGAGGCTTGATCTCATAGTCATTCCTTGCAGGAAGTGGTGGATGGATAGGGTTTCTATCCATGAAGAAAGCATCGGCAGAGTCATAGTCTCCGATTGTAGGTGCTCCAGCTTGGGTTGTGCGTTCACATCTCCAGCAGGGTCTTGTGGATTAGGAGGAGGAGGAGGTGGATCTCTTCCTTCTTCTTGAGCGCGCGCCACTTCAGCGGCGTGAGCGCGAGCTGCTTCGTCGGCCATCTCTTGGGCTTTTGCTTCCTAAGTTGCTTCTCAAGCTTGTCTATCTCTGGATGTTCAACTAGGTTGTCCTTGTTGGACCTCCTAGTCATGCACCTGAAAAGAGTCTTGGAAACAAGTTAAATCAAAAGGGAAAAACAAAAACAAAAGCAAAAATCAAAGAAAAGGAAATCAAAAACTGAAAATTCAAAAGCAAAAGAAAAGCAAAACAGGAAAAGGTTCTAGACTAGATCCTAGTCGAGTTCCAAAGGTACTGCTGCAGTCCCCGGCAACGGCGCCAAAAACTTGATGTGGAGTCAGGTTTTACCAAACTCCTAGACCTCTGCAAGTGCACAGATCGCGGAAGTATGGGTATCGAACACAAGGACTGGCTATTGAGTACACTTTGAAACTATGGATTTTGGATCAAGCTAAAACAAAAGTATGATTGAGGTTGTAATGGTGAACCGAACTAGCAAGTATAACGAGGTTGTAAAAATAAGGAAAAGCGCTAGGTCATAGGGGCTATCGCAGAGAAGCAAGCAATGATCAATGAAACAATGATAGATTAATTGATTAGGGATATTGGGATATTAAGAACCATCTAGAACACAGATCACGAATATAAAACCATTCCACTTTCGAGGCTCCGGCTCCTTTGTTAATCTACCTAGTCGCTAAACTTTTGGTATGTCCCTAGGTGATTAAATCAAGCATTAGAATGAATAGGTTCTGATACAGTTCACTAGATATAGATAGATCAACTTTCGCAGTCTAAGAAACCTAGCTTGTCAAAGAATATGTCCGGCGAATGATACAGCACTGTCGAGGCTCAAATCAACCTAAGATCGGATTACTAGATGCGCGGTAAAGCAATCAGCATTAGTTAAGTGCACAAGACGAGACAAAGACTCTAATATAATCCCTAGCTAATCATTGAAATCAAAGATCATGCAAGCAACTCATTGAATAGTAACCCTAGCAACCTAACTAGTGGATTACTCAGACATGATCAAAGCAAACACACATAGAGATGAAGAAAACATGATTGCAATAAAACTTAGAGTAGGAAATCGAAATACAAGGGCGGCTCTCTTTTCACAAGAGGCTAAAAATCTATATATATAGTGCTAGGTCTTTAGAGGCGGCTTAGGGTTAAGCCGGGCTTGAAAATATGTGAAACGGGCTTCAAAACGGGCTTCGGGTCGACCGCGGCGTTGGGACGGTCGGTCGGGACGATCGGCCGGACATCGGGTCGTGGGCGAGTCGGAACGGTCGTGGCCGGATATTCCGGTCGGCCGTGGTCGGACGGATGAAGATTGGCCGATGAAATTCTCGGACGCGGGGCGTCTTCCCGGCTCGGACGGGCATCGGCCGTGGTACGCGAGGGTTGCGCGGCCGCGAGGCTTGTTCCCGGCTCGCGCGCTTTGGTCGTGCGCGGCGTGTGGGTGGGCGAGCTTGGCCGACCGCGGGACAATGTTTCCCGGGTCGTGATATGCGTCGGACGGACGGATTCAGGGTTTTGGCCGAGCGCGAAACGTTAGTTTCTCGGCCAGCCGGACTGCGCGGTTGGGCGCTGATTCTCGATAGAGCCGTCTGGACAGTCTTCACTCTTTTGGTTGTAACTCCTTTTCTACTCATCCAAGTTGATGCTTGTGCCATTGAAGCGGCTTGAAGTGCAAATCCTATGGTTTTGCTCCAAAATGCATCATTTCACCTGTTTAGACTCTAGACACTATAAACACAGTAAAACTACCTTTTTAGATAGAAAACCTGCCAAAAACCATTAGAAAACAATGCTAAAACAGTATAAAAAGTGGGTAAATTAGAGGTATATCACGTTCATGACGCGTTATGGGCATTTTGAGTTTTTGGTTATGCCTTTCGGTTTGACTAACGCACCGGCAGTCTTCATGAGATTGATGAACGACGTGTTCAGGGAGTATTTGGACGTGTTTGTCATTATCTTTATTGATGAATTTCTGGTTTACTCGAGGAGTCATGAGGAGCATGCGACTCAATTGAGGTTGGTTCTGGAGAAGCTTCGGGAGCAGAAGCTTTTTGCTAAGTTGAGCAAGTGCAGTTTCTGGCAGCAAGAGATGGGATTTTCTTGGCCACATTGTTTCTGTAGAGGGAGTTTCTGTGGATCCGGCTAAGATTGAGGCTATCAGAGATTGGCCTAGACCTAGTAGTGTGATGTACTTGCATTTTGCATAGTTTTAGTACATCTTTTATGCATCTTTTGCATAGTTTTAGCATCCATTAGCATCATATCTTGTTCCTTTTCCCTTCTTGTGCATTCATAGTAGTTTTAGGTTGCATTTGCATACATGTGCATGTTTGGTCCTTGAAATAGGTCTTTTGGAGCACTTTGGAGCATTTGGGACGTGAGGAGCAAGGAAGGACTTGGTGCATGGACGCAGCTCAACACACGCAAGGAGAAGGAGGAAGTCATCTTGAAGCCAGCTCGACCACCTACTCGACCATCCGGTCGAGTTCCTCAACTCGACCGGCCAAGTTCAACTCGATCGAGCTGAGAAGTCAACAGTCAAACCCGAAAAATGTTGCTTCCCCCTTGACTTCCCTTTGACCCTAAACCTAATCCTCTTGTATTTAAAGGCTCTAAGCCACGAAAAAGACAACAATCTTTAGCTTATTTTTGTTTTAGCTTTTCTTTAATTTTGTAATTTACTTTTTGCAACCTAAGCCTCTCTTTGTGTTCTTGAGCTTCTTGCTCTTGAACCTTAGATCTAGGCTTATTTCTTTGTATTTGCACTTGCTTATTTCAATAAAAGTTCTTTATTTCATCTCCTCTTTCATTTAATGTCTTTCATTGCATTTGATTGTGTTTTCATTCATGTGTAGTGAGTAGTTCCTTTAGGGTTTAAGATGGGCTAGATTAGAGGATCTTATGCTTAATCTCTTGCTTATGTTCTTAATCTAGAAATCTCTCTCTTTTGGACAAACCTTAAGGCTACATGACCACTATCCTGGCTTGTATGTCATAGGCGATTTTCCACATGGAAGTGTTGGGAAATCGCTTGAAAAGGTCCACTAAGAGCTCCAATAAACCTTGCTCTCGAAATGGAGTTCATAGGTGTTGGATGGATTAGTTTGAGCAATGATCCTACTGCCTCCAAGGCTTGATTCTCACTGGCTAACCCCCTGTTTCTGAGATCTTGCCTTGGATGATAGCTTTCACCTTGGGAAAGGGCTAGCTAGGCATTGAGAAGCTCAATATCAAGAGATACCTTGATACAAGTTGTTTAAGAGCAAGATTGATTAAGTATAGTCTTCCCCTAGTTGTAAGACCCTGTCTTAGACCCTAATATTCGCATTAGCTTTTAAAGTTCTGCCTTTATCGCTGTTTTTACGCAACTCGACCCTCAACTCGATCGAGCTTGGTTACTCTGTTCCCACTCGATCGAGTCCTTGGTCGAGCTGCTTGCTTTACTGCTTTCTTTTACCTGCATTTCATTTCTTTAGGTTGCTAGAGTTACTTATCATCTTATTTACTGTCTGCTTGACTTTCTTGTGTTTGCATAAATTCAAAGAGCAACATCTCACCCTTTTGGATTGATAACCTCTTATACTACAATGACTATGATGGTTAAGAGGAATTGATTGATTGTGATTGCACCATACCATCTCATCTTCATTTACCACTGTTTGCATTCCACCTCATATCATTACATCATTTCATATCATCACACCCATACACAAATCCTTATCATCATAGTGCACAGAGATTCGGAGTTTTCTGGGTTTGGCAGGATACTACAGGAGGTTCGTCAAGGGGTTTGCTACCATGGCGCAGCCGATGACGAAGTTGACTGGGAAGGATGTCCCGTTTGTTTGGTCAGCTGAGTGTGAGGAGAGCTTTAGTCAGCTCAAGGAGATGTTGACTACTACACCAGTGTTGGCGTTACCCGAGCCAGGGAAGCCTTACATGGTGTATACAGATGCTTCAGGCATTGGTCTTGGTTGTGTGCTGATGCAGGAGGGCAGAGTGATAGCATATGCTTCGAGACAGTGGCAGGGCAGTGAGCGTAACCGTCCTACACATGACTTAGAGTTGGGAGCAGTGATCTTCGCGCTGAAGATTTGGAGGTCTTACTTGCTGGGTGAGACAGTACAGGTCTTCACGGATCACAAGAGTTTGCAGCATATCTTCACTCAGCCGATGATGAACGCGAGACAGACGCGCTGGGTTGAGTTCTTGGCGGACTATCAGGTGAGCATTAACTACCATCCGGGCAAGGCTAACCTAGTGGCGGACGCGTTGAGTAGACGGAGGTATGATTCCGCAGTTGAGCGAGATGTGGAGTCTCTAGTTGGCGAGATCAGTACCTTGCGTTTGTGTGCCATTTCGCAGGAGCCTTTGGGTTTAGAGGCAGTGGATCAGGCGGATCTACTTAGCAGGATCAGAGTTGCTCAGCAGAGTGATCAGAGTTTGCTGGATGCGACGAGAGTGACTGGTTCTGAGTATGAGGTCTCTGCGAATGGGACTATCTTGGTTCGTGGGCGAGTTTGTGTGCCTAAGGATGTGGAGTTGAGACATCAGATTTTGGGAGAGGCTCACGAGCAAGTTTTCCATTCATCCGGGAGCGACCAAGATGTACCATGACCTCAAGAGGTACTATCATTGGGTCGGGATGAAGAGGGATGTAGCAGATTGGGTTGCGAAGTGCAACACTTGTGCCTTGGTGAAGGCAGAGCATCAGGTTCCGGGTGGTCTTTTGCAGAGTTTACCCATTCCAGAGTGGAAGTGGGACAGGATTACGATGGATTTCGTGGTTGGACTACCTGTTTCGAGGACTTTCGATGCTATCTGGGTGATTGTGGATCGGTTGACTAAGTCTGCACATTTCTTGGCCATCAAGAAGACAGATGGAGCTGCTGTCTTGGCTAGGAAGTTTGTGCGAGAGATTGTGAGGCTGCATGGAGTGCCAGCTAGTATTGTGTCAGACCGTGATCCCAGATTCACTTCAGAGTTTTGGAGGGCGTTTCAGGCAGAGATGGGCACTAAGGTGCATCTGAGTACAGCTTATCATCCGCAGACAGATGGTCAGTCAGAGAGGACTATTCAGACTTTGGAGGATTTGCTGAGGATGTGTGTGTTGGATTGGGGTGGCCATTGGGCAGATCACCTGAGCTTAGTTGAGTTTGCATACAACAACAGCTTTCAGGCGAGTATTGGCATGGCTCCATTTGAGGCTTTGTATGGGAGGCCATGTAGGACACCCCTATGCTGGACCCAAGTGGGGGAGCGCAGCATGTATGGAGCTACTTATGTTCAGGAGACGACAGAGAAGGTCCGTGTTGTGAGGCTGAACATGAAGGAGGCTCAGGATAGGCAGAAGAGTTATGCAGATAGACGCAGACGAGAGCTTGAGTTTCAGGTGGGAGATAGAGTTTATCTCAAGATGGCTATGTTGAGGGGTCCTAACAGATCCATAGCAGAGAACAAGCTGAGTCCGCGTTTTATGGGGCCGTTTCCAGTAGTGGAGCGAGTTGGGCCATTGGCTTACAGGCTGGAGTTGCCTGAGATTATGAAAGCCTTTCACAAGGTTTTTCATGTGTCGATGCTGAGGAAGTGTCTTCACCCTACAGAGGAGTTAGTGGCTAGGATTCCAGAGGATCTTCAGCCAGATTTGACAGTGCCGGCAGTGCCTGTGAGGATTTTAGAGAGGAGGGAAAAGGTTCTGAGGAACAAGAGGATTCCCTTACTGAGGATTTTGTGGGATTGCAGTGGTTCTACAGAGGAGACTTGGGAGCCAGAGGCAAAGATGAAGTTGAAGTTCAGGAAGTGGTTCGACAAGCAGGTCGAGGAGTGAGCTTATTTCATCTTTGTAGCCTCAGTTGTTTTTTTGGCTTTGGTGTTATTGTATTTTCGTTTTGGTTGTAACGATATACATTTTGGAGTTTTAATGAGATGCAGTTTTCCTCATTTTGCCTTGTGTTGTTTAATGGTATTTCGGATGTTACAAGTGTTTGACCAGTTGGTCGTGAGAGTTCTAATTTATTGTTATAGACGTCTTGGAATTTTTACTCTAAGGATTGCGATCTGAATAACTCATTATGGTTTTGGAGACAGTGGCCTCAATATGAGTGACTTATCTGAGTGTAGTGGCCTCAGTATAAGTCGTGGCTGACTTATTTGGGTGTAGTGGCCCAGTATAAGCAGCGGTTGGCAAGCCCTGGGTGTAAGTGGCCCCAGTTTGGGTAGGTGCAGACTTGTCTGGGTGTAGTGGCCCAGTACAAGTGGTTTGAGGTGATGAGTTAAGAGTAAAAATGTCTAAACGGGCGTATAACATAAGATTGATGTGAGTCTCGGGGATCAGGAGGATCTCCGGTGTTGTGGCCTTGCGAGGTCGGGTTTTGTGGTCTTGACGTTTTCTGTTAGGATTCGAGGTCGAATCCAGTTTAGTGGGGGAGAGTTGTAACATCCGTAGACCAAAGAATTGTGATTTTTCTTTGGTGTCGGTCGACACCAGTGGTTAAAATAAATTTCTGGTTCGATTTAAGTTCGGTTTGGGCCGGTTTAGTGGGAAAAAGCCCTAGACTCGCGATTTAAAAAGCCAGCCGTCGAGTTCTTCCTCCTTTTTGTCGTTTTGTGCCTTGGAGAAGAGAGAGGGGCGATTTTCTGGAGACTTGTGGAGTTCTTCGTCGAATCTGAGGTTTGCATGAGTGGTGGTTCGCTAAATTGCTAGATGCGGGTTGTTAGGTTGATGTTCTTGAGGTTTCATGTGATTTTTGCGAGTTTTCGTGATATCTGGTTGTTTAAATGTTTAATTTCGTGTTGCTGTGATTTTGGTATTGATTCTCAGAATTTGATGTCGAACAGGTGTCGGTCGACACCGAGCTGATGTCGGTCGACACTGACCGGTTCGACCAGTTCGATTGAAAATTGATTTCCTGTTTGAATTAAGTGTTTTTTTGGTTTAATTGAATTATTTTAATGGGTTTAATCTGGTTATCTTGTATTTTCGGAATTAATTAAATAATGAGTATTTTAATTAATTAAGTGGCTTGAAATAATTAATTAAATTATTTTAAATATGGAAAATTATTATTGAATTACGAGAATTATTTAATAATTGAGAAATGAAGTTTTAATCACTAAGAATTATTTAATAATGGAAAAATGGAATTTAATAATTATTGGAGTTTATAATAATTATTGAAATTTCTAGTAAATTGCGTAAATGACCTGTAGGCAGGGTTGATTGTCTTACTAAGTATTTCTTAAATACTTATGCAACTTCATTCCAATGTGTTGCAGGTAAGTTATGTGATCGCGAAATCGAGGCTGAAGAGGGGATGATAGGATTTATTTATTTGCATTATTTTGTTAGACTTGTTTAATTATTTATTTGCTTCAGTTGAACGGAATTATTTGTTTTGATATTTATATTCTAATGGTTATTTATTTTAAAGACTTTCGCTAGAATTGTTTAAGTTTATTATAAAAAAAGTGTTGGTTGTTTCAATTAGAGATAGAAAAACAAAATATAGAAGCACACAATTAAATTTTAGATGTTATCACTTATTATATAGCGCTTGTTGAGACATTGAATATATTTATTTTTTATTTTTCCATTAGGAAATGGAACCTTTTTTATTTTATCTTTGAATATACTCTTGTAAAATTATTTTTAAATTTTTCCGTTAGAGTATGAAACTTTTATCCTAAAATATGAGGCAGTCAAAAATTATTTTCTTTTTACGTTAGACATAAAAGATATTTATATTTTTCCGTTAGAATATGGATCCTTTTTATCTTAAAAGATAAAGTTAGGAAAATTATTTTTTACTTTTTCTATTAGAATATATAACCTTTTTCACTTTTTCCCTTTTCACTTTTATTTTTAATCTTTTTTTAGTTTACATACCTATTCTATATACTAATATGATTTCATTTATTACATTATTTTTAATTTAATATATGTTTCGAAAATATAAATTTGATGAATGAGAAACCTTCTTCTATTAGAATATGACAACTTTAAGGTTTGCAAAATTTTTTTTCCTTTTTGCGTTAGAATATATAACCTTTTCCACTTTTTTCCCTTTTAATTTTTTAGTTTACATACCTATTCCATATAGTAATATGATTTCATTTATTACATTATTTTCAATTTAATATATGTTTTGATAATATATATTTGATTAATGGGAAACATTTTTCTGTTAGAATATGAAAAATATAAATTTTAATTTTTTGTTCTTTTTCATTCTTAAGACACGTGTCACGATCTTAGCGGACGTAAGATTAAAAATGGCACATGTCGCGATCCTGTAAATTATAAAAATCATATGTGTCACAACCACGTAGCGCGCATCCAACTTTAAATAATAAAATTTCTATTTAATGTACTTTCTATTTTAATCATGATTAGGGTTTTCATGGTTTTTAACTTTTCTTATAAATAAGGCGTCTAGGCCAACAAGACATGATGCAGCGTATATTAAATAAATATATTAAATATGATATTATGTATTATTTCTATTTAATGTATTTTCTATTTTAATTATGATTAGGGTTTTCATGGTTTTTAGTTTTCTTATAAATAAGCCGTTAAGGCCAATATTGTCTTCAGTGGATTTTAATTAATAAAAATAGAGTTTTTAGTTTTTAGAGAAGAGTATTCTCTAATCCTTGTTTTTCGGAAGATCAAGAGAGATTTCAAGTTCAAGAACCATAGATTCTTAGGTATTCTTAGACTAAATAAGAATCTTTTTTATTTATCATAGTTTCCGCTACGTCACCTCTTGAGGTGTAAATTTTCAAAATTGCACTTTTATTGGGTTCACTAATTCTTGACTAGGGTTTAGATTTTGGGTTTTAGGGTTTAGATTTAGGGTCTGGAGTTTCGATTTTATACTCTAAATTTTAGATTTTATGGTTTAAAGTTCTTTACTCAATAAAAATTGTAGTTTTGAAAATTAACACCTTAGAGGTGTAGTCTGAAAATTGACACCCCATAAATTGTATTTTTATAATTTCCCCTTTATACTCTATAAAATGATAACAAATTAAAATTAATTATATTCTAATTATATAAGTTCAGGAAATAATACTAAAAAATCGACATGTTTGAATATTAAATCTATGAATTCTACAAAATTTCTAAATCTGCAGAATCTCAAAAACTATTTTTCAAATGAATAATTAAAATAAGTCGTGTTTGAATGTTTCTGGCATCCCCTGGATTTCTTATTCAACCATCATATCGGATGTTACTTGATTAAAGAATTATGTTATTACTTTTTTTTGTTAAAGGGCCTAAGTATGTTATTACTTCAATATTCGTCCGAATAAATACTATAGGATTTTGATGAAGAATTCACAATTTTATTAATGCCAATGATTTGCTTAAGTTATATATTTAAATGTATCTAAACATTCAAACAATGGCTGTATATACATTCTGCCGATACTGACATTTTTTCTGCCTGTAATGTTGATCAGGTCATCTTCATGTTCTTAAGCAATCTTATGATATCTTTGTTTATAAATTTTTTATACCAATCATATTATATATGCAATAATAATATATGTGTACCAAACATTTTCATTCTTCTCTATACATGATCGATCATTTTTTATATTAGTATAAAAAAATTTCACATTCATAAAAAATGTAAGAGAAAATAATAACGACTATCAGATACTATGAATTTAGGATGCAGTCCACCTTCAAATTATGATATCTTAGGCTTTGTTAGATGATAATGTATTATGAAAAAAGGAATTTGTATGGTCTTTATAATTATCAATTACAATTCAAATTGCATATTTCGGCTAAAAGTAGTTAAGTTTGGTGTAGTTTACGTTGTACTACCTAAACGAATTATACAAAATAACACATTTCCGATGTAGTTCCACCCGGAAAAAAAGAAACTAAACATAGTTACGATGTTATTTTGCAAAATGTTGTACTTTTTCAGATATTATTTATAATTATAAAAAGTTAATGTTTTTGAATTGTACAATAATGGAAACGTGAGGTGCCTATATGGACTCCATGTCGTCTGGCATGATTTCCAAATGAAATTAACTTTTGCCATTCTCAGTCGTGTCTCCCAAATTGTCTTTCTTATAATCTTAATAAAAAAATCAGACAAAAGCATGCGTAGTAGTGACAATGTTTAAAATAGCTATTGTATGTGGCCAATCATAAACTTAGAGCTTTAACATTTTGGGTAGATTTCTTGTAAGAAAACTAGATTAATAGAGATATGGCTTGTGAGGTTCTTATATCATGTATAGATTTGACACTGTGAGGTATTAGATCTACAAGTCATTGCTGTCTTGATCATGTTGATTATTTCATTTAAGATCATACTAATAAGTAATCTTCAAAAAGTATTTAGTATTATATTTTATCTGTAGAGAATTCGTTGTGCATGTTAATTTGTGTTTAAATACTGCGTCTATAGCCCTTCATGTAAAATAAACCAATAGACTAACGTGCTTAACTTCACGTTTTACATACGTTTATATTAGGTTTTTCCTGTGAAATATTTTCGACAGAAGACGTGGGCTACTATCATAGATGATGCAAGAATCGAGGGAAAATTAAATCTTTATCAAAAAACCAAATCGAGGGAAAATTAAATACAAATAGAAATATTATACTATACAGTATAATGGTTTTGATGATGGATTAATTTGACGATTAGAAGTAGGTGGTAAGAGTCTAAGAGAGAAAACGCAGTTTAATATTCCATGTTTCATAACATAAAGGGTTTAAGGTTTTGCACACAGCTTAACTTGTACTTTTTGAAATAAAATATATCATCAATTTCAAAACATTTTAACCAATAACAAAATAATTTTTAGAATATAAAATATAGTTTATCTAAAATAATCAATCAACACAACAAAACCACTTGTTTCTCTCCAAGTCATGACACATCAGCCTTTTTAGACTTCATGAGACTAGCACATTAGAAAAAAACAACAACCAATCAGAACATTTTAAATAATCACAATCATCAACTTTTCCGATTTTGCTTGTCACGTATTTAATCTGGTTTGGTTTATTGTTACTGGGAACTGAATTCACTGAAAAACAAACGCAATTCAAATAGGGCTTTTTAGTTAGTTCCAATATAAGTCATGACGTGGATATGTTTTATAATATTAAGTAATGCAAATGTGATAATTTAATTGAGTTCTACATTAATTCGCAGAAACACATAGTACTGTGGGAGCGATGGAGATGTCGACGTTTTGGAGAAGATGACCAAGATTCAGATAGAGGTTCAGTCTAGAGAAACGGCTCTCCAATAGAAAGTGCTGACTGACACAAAAAGAGTGTGTGACCAACGAAGGGTATGAATGTTAAGGAATAAAAAAATTCTTACATTTTCTTTTTATCTTCTTCTTTTTCTAGGGTAACTGTATTTCAAAAATCTTCTTGTTTTTCTAGGGTAACTGGATCATCCAAGATATTTATCAAAAGCTTACAAGTTGTCAAAAAGTTTATGAAAATGTAAACTTCTATTGAGTGAAAAGGTCAAGCTGTTTTATACAACGTTAAATCAGTTATATAAAGCTAAAGTTATATTATATTTCTTCGGAGAAATTTCAAAACTACACCTCTTGATGTGCCAATTTTCAAAAATACACCTTTATGGTGTTCATTTTCAAAACTCAACTTTTTTCATTGAGTAAAAAAACTCTAAACCCTAAAATATAGATCCAAAACCCTAAAATCTAACATTGAACCCTTAAATCTAAACCCTAAACCCCAAAATCTAAACCCTAATCTAGGATTAGTGAACCCAATCATATATATTAAAATTATGAAAACATGTATTTTTGAAAATTCCCACGTAGTTTTAAAAATTTGCACCTCAAGAGGTGTATTTCTTAAAATTTCTCTATTTCTAAGTTTTATAAACATAAATTCAAAACGAGACTTCTCTAAAACAACCTTCAATACAGAGAAACATGTATTCCCAAAACAAATCTGATATTATGCATAACTGATATTATAAGAACAAAGCTAAAACAAACAAATCCGCAGGAGATGAAAACCAGCAAAGAAAAGGAAATTGTAATCATATATATGAATTGAGGCCAACTCTCTCCATATGATTGACATGTGGCAAAACTTTTAAAGAGAGCAGTCTCTTCGCATTCTTAGTCGTTACAGTTATAATAGGTTTCAAAACCGTCAGTTGCTTCACCTTCCACGTTGTATCAACACTCCATTAATTGATATTGTGGCATGACTTTTCCTCTTCTTTCCAGTCAATAACTCTAAATCTTATACATTTCAACTTATGATAATAAAAATCACTCTATTAATCCAAAGCTTTTACATTTGGCTTCCATCTTAAGTTATTATTAAACATCTAAATTCTCCTAATATATGGAGAAATGGATTTAGCAAAAATCGATGGCGGAAAATCAGAGTCCGTTCTATGTGGTCGTGAGTAAACAAAGAGAGTTAATGGTTCATAGACATGTGGTATGATACAAAAATATATGTTTGAAAGTCAGTCGCTAACCAACAAATAGGAATTAAATATGGATATTATTGGATTATACTTTATAATATTAATCGCAAATCTAAAATTGTTTTCGAATTTTTTAAAAACTTTTAACAACAACAAAACCCGCGCGTATGCGCGGGCATTAGTCTAGTATAAGATGAAACCTGCAGAGAGAAGGTGAACCATTGCAATTTCGTCTTGGTTTATTTAAATGACCCATTTAACTTAAACCTAATATGCAATTATATTTACCCAAATACAAATTATATTTTGAAACAAATATTTATTAAAGAAAAAAATTGAAATAACAATTTCCCGCGGCATAGGACGGGTCAATTTCTAGTTATTATAATATACCAAGAATCAAGTAAAATATACATTTTTCCATTTTCTTTTTTCTTAAACTCGCACGTCAATGCTGTCGTTTCTCATTGACATTCCACATTTAATGGAATAAGCCCCAACGAAACTCTTTTTTTTTCTCTCTCTCTGTACTTATTCTCTCTTTTCTTTGAAGAAAAAGATCTCAGTTTTTCTCTCTCACACTGATCAGCCATGGGGAAAGAACCACTGCTTCAGAAAGTGAAGATCCAAGAGGACATTGAATCTAATAAAGGGTTTCTTGTTAGTGATGGCGATGGTGACGGTCCCGTCACTCTACTTTTACTCTTCACAACCTTCACTGCCCTCTGCGGCACCTTCTCCTATGGAACTGCCGTAATTTTCTTCATCTTCATTTTTTTTTTTGTCTACTTTTTTTTCTATTACTCATGTTAGGTTAAACACAGAAAACCCACTAGAGTTATCTTAAATTTTAAAGAAAACTATATGTTATAACTTGATTAGTTGACTTGAAAGTGAACAAAAGATATGTAATTCTATCAAACAGCCAAAGTTTTTGAAGAAATAAATAAAAACGTTATAACATCCATGAAATTCCTTATAACTTCTCAAACCATCGATGGATCAAGAGGTTTGAAACTTTTCTTGTTACAAGATTATATACTGGTAACAATAAATTATTACAGTTAACAAAGATATAGAAAACAAATAACAAATGCATCATTTTTTTCCCTCATCCAGAAATTAAGTAGGTTGTTATGACATATGATTACCAAGTAAAAAGGTCAGATATCACATTATCTTCCAATAATTTTGGAAGATTGTTGCTCATTCAATGATACGAATGTTTCTTCTCATTTTGTTTCTCTTAAAATGGTCCAGTAAGCCAATAGAATGATTTACCATTGGAAATAAAAATTTGCAGCTGTCACGACAGCGAAAATAAAATGTTTCTTCTGATTTTGTTTCTTTTATTTTATATTATGGCAGGCCGGCTTTACATCACCAGCTCAAGCTGGGATTATGGAAGGATTAAACCTCTCTCTGGCCGAGGTTAGTGTTTAATTGTTAATAGAAAAGTGTTGTTTGCTTTTCATTTTTTTCAAGAACGAAAATTTATATTTTGTGTTCCTTATATGGATTCAGTTCTCGTTCTTTGGATCCGTATTAACAATTGGTGGACTTGTGGGAGCCGCGATGTCAGGAAGACTCGCTGATGTCTTTGGTCGAAGAGGCGTAAGTTCTTTTATTTTTATGTACGGTAGAAAGTAGAAACTTTATAAATTATTTGATATTTTATTAATTTATAGAGTTATTAATGTATAGGTTTTGACTAAAAAACATTCATAAAAAAATAATATTTATAATCATTTAAATTTTCATGCAAATTAAATAAGAACTTTCATTTATAGTATATTTTTATTTTATTTTTATATATTTATATTTATTTTATTATTTATATTTTTTCGTACTTATCATATTGTTTTAAATTCTATTTTTCTTTTTATTTCCATATCAATTTGGTGTGTGAGAGATTCATATTTTGTTAGCTAGATATTTTAGCTATATACTGTGTTCAAAATATCGGAAATCATTCATCGGGCGGTCGGGTCGGGATTTGAAGATTTTTGAAAAAACGGGAATTAAACGGAGATTAAACGGGGATGAAATTTTGACGATATTTTATATATTTTTCAAACATTTTCATATATATAACTCAATAACACATTCCAAAAAGATTATATATTGTTATTTTGCCAATTCACATCTATTACAAAAGATTAAAGTTACATAGTTCCATTCACAATAGAAATCCAAAAACATTGTCTTGATCAATTTAGAACATACAAAAAATATAGTAAAAGAATTATAGTTCTTCATCCTTTTGTTCTTCATTGATCAAGTAATTAAGGTGCAATGGACTAGTAGACTTAGATGTGTTAGATCAAGGCAACATTTACTTATTAACCTGAAACAAATGTAAAAAGATGTGTTAAAAATTGAAGTTAACCAAAGCAGATTACCAAATCATGTAATCAAGCAATACAAACAAACATGCGATGACTTTAAAACTAAAACTAAAAAAACCTTTCTTGTCCAAACAAAACTAAATAACTACAACAAATCTTTAAGACATCAAATCTTTAAAACATCACTACACCAAAATCAAACCGCTCAAAATAATGAAGACATTACTACACGTCTACACCATAACCTCTCTTATCCAAATCAAACTCGGAAACTACAAACAAACATACCAAACCGTAACTCATAACTCTAAGACATTACTACACCATAACTCATAACTCTAAGACTAAAACCAAACCGTGAGAAACTCATCCAAGAATAACAAAAAAACAGAACATGAAACCAATGAAGATGTCAAAAAGAAAACGTACCCATGAAACCATTGTCACGGAAGACAGGATCTTCATCATCTTCAAACTCCATGTCTCCACCATCCTCTTCTTCTGATTCAAAATCATCATCGTAAAGGGCTCTAACCCTTGAAGCTTGAGTTGTACTTCCAACTGGACCTACTCTCATGGTGATCAACAAGCCATTCTTCAAGTGTCTTCATTACCATCATCATATATGATATCAATTTTGCCTTCTCTGATTTTTTTCTGCTTCTTAAACAATCTTGCATTAAACTGGACATAGACTAGGCTGTTTAGTCGACTTACATCTAGTCTATTCCTTTTCTTAGTGTGAATCTGCAATTTGGCACAAGATTTAAAGACTATGCAATGTAAAAGAGAATAAAAAGAGTACAGCGATATTAAAAAACTAACCGCTCCAAAGCAGCTCCAATTTCTTTCACAACCGGAAGAACTAGAGGTCAAAGCAAGAATCCTCTTAGCTAGCTTTTGCAAAACTGGTGTTTCACAACCATAAGTTGACCACCAAAGTCCTGTGATTTAGTAAAATACATATGCATCATTCGCTAAAAGTTAAAGAATAAAGTTTAAAGAAAACCAATTAAGAAAAAATAACAAACCTGGATCAAACTTTCCATCATTCTTCTCGCAGCCTTTTTGAGCTAAAGGCATGCCAAAATAACCCGACTTGTTCCTGTATTGCTGAACCTCTTGATTGACAACTTCATTTTGCTTATCAAAGTCTCCATAGTAGAATGTCTCAACACAAGAAATGAATGCTTGCATGACTTCCATATCATATATGCCCGTGTTCTTGTAGAAGTAGAATGGATTAAGAAAGTAAGCAGCAATATGAAGAGGAGTATCCAGCCTGCCTTTCATTTTCTCGTCAATAATCTTGATGATTGGTTCATAGTTCCTCTCTATCTGATCCGTAGCTTCCTTGATCGAGTTCTTAGCTACTAAGATCTCACCATAGATAAACCCAAGTGAGGGTATCTTCTCTCCATCTGCGATTCTGAGAACCTTCACCAATGGACTGAAGATTTTCAGGACAAGTGCCATGCTGCTCCAAAATCCGATGCTCACAACCGTTTCATATGAAGTTTTTGCCCTTGACACTCTTAGAAAGAACACACTTAAGCCACTCCTCACTGCCAAACATATTCTTCAGCATTCCCTTCTTTTCATAGAGACTTTGCATAGTCAAGAAGCAAGTTGCAAACCTTGTTGCTCCTGGTCGCACAATGTCCAGCCTTCTTTGTATGTGATCTCATCATGTCCAAGGTTCTATGATGAGCGTAGATGAAGATTGTGAGAGATTTGGCTTGGTCTATTATTTTAGCAATCCCATCCAGCTTTGAAATTCCTTCAAGCATCAGATCAATGGTGTGAGCAGCGCATCCAGACCAGAAGATATTCGGCCTCTTCTCCTTAAGCAATTTTGAAGCCGCCACATTATTGGTTGCATTATCAGTCACCACTTGGACAACCTTCAGAGGACCTACTTCTTCGATGCACTTATCTATATACTCGAAGATGTACTGACCTGTGTGAGACTCCTTAGAACAATCTTGTGAACTAAGAAAACATGTACCTGATCTTGAGTTGACACAATGATTAAAGATGCTTCTTCTTCTCATATCAGTCCATGCATCAGTCATCACAGAGCATCCTTCCTGCTCCCATTCTTCCTCTAAGTCTTTCAGCTTTTCCTTTGTCCTTTGTTTCTCCTCAATAAGAAGTCGTTCCCGAAGCTGATGCTGACTTGGAGGCTGCCAATTAGGACCAAACTGTCCTAAAGCTTCGCAAAACAGCCTGAAGTCGTCATTGTCAATGGCATTGAAAGCGATGCTTGAGTTGTAGATCCAGCGAGCACAATACTGATGCACCTGATTTGTTTTTTCCTTTGAAATCGCATCATGGAGACTCTGTTGACGTTTCTGACCAGCAGAAGTTGCTTGAGGGTTAATAGTTGTAGCAAAGTTGTCCATCGGACCTTGGAAGTGAGGACCTTTACGCTGACCAAGCTCCTCCTCAACGACACTGTCCTTGTTAATATTAACTTGTGCCCTCAAAGCTGCATCATTCTTTCTCTTCTGAATCTTCTTGCTTTTGACTTCTAAAAGAACTTTCAAACACTTCTCTTTATCCTCTTTGTTTGACAGTCGACAAGAAGCAACATTCCCCTTTCACATGAGCTATGTGCTCCTTCAGTCTGAAGACACCACCAGTTACTTCTTTCCCACATAGCAAACATCGAAGCCTGTCTTGATTTGTAGGATCACACATAACTCCATAATCCCATCCGATATCACTAGAATTTCGCTTCAGAGCGTGTGGAGGAGACTCCTCTCTCGGTGGATCATCCATTAGACACTAACCAAACCATCAAAACACAAACAAAACAAGAAGTAAGAACCGGAACTATTGCTTGCTCTATTTTCTTTTCTCTAGCTACCATTTCACAAGCTAAACAAAGAAGCAATGAGAAAGACTTAAACCATTGTATAGAGAAACAAAGAGAAACAAGTCAAGAGAACAAAGAGAACCATTGCACATATAAACAAAGAGAATCATTGTACAAAGGAACAAAGCGCAACAAAGAGAAAGACTTATCCATCTTATAAGTCAATAACATTGTTATGATTATGAATAACATTTTACAAGCGCAGCAATGAATAAAGAACATTATGACAAGGTGAGGCAATTAAAACAACAATTTTTGCATCATGGTCCTAAAATGAATCTAACACTAACGAAAACATCAAACACCTTTTGGTTATCATTTTCGTAATCAAATGTCTGAATATATGCTTGTAAGAGAGAAAAGAACACATAATCAAGTTATCTAAGATTTCGTTACAAAACTGAAACAGTTCATAGAAAAAACTTCAAAAACCCAAAAGAAAGATTGTGAAGAGAAAACGAAAATATCTTAGACAGAGACACAATACATAATCAAGAGAAAGAACATAGGTTACAAACTTACAATACAAACTATCAAGAATCTTATCAAGAGAAGGTGAAAGAAAGAGCAATATACTTAGAACTTTCAAAACAGAGAAATCAATTCTAAAAGGGAAAAATTACCTCCAATTAAGCTGACATAGGTGATGATGTTAGTAGAAAACTTTGATTCTCTTTGATTTGGCTTTAATTTCTGCTTTGGAAGTAGAAGATTCTCAGAAATCAATTAGGGTTCGTGACTGCACAAAAATCCCAAATCGATTTTGAGATGTCGTGGTTCAGTTTTGTGACTTTTGTCTAATAAGACAATGGGCTTTTCTCCTCTTGGGGCGAAATTGTAAAGAACATAACAAATTTAGCCCAAACGATTTGCCAAAAAAATGCCGTTTTGAAGGAAAAACGCTGTTTCAACGGTCGTTGACTGTTGACCAATCTGGACCGCACGATTTACATTAAACGAACGGTGGTCGTCCGATGCACTTTTTTCTGCCGTTTAAACGGCGTTTTGACCGTTTTTTGAACACAGGCTATATATATATTTGTTTTTTATATGATGATTATTAATTTATGATATTATTGGGACCATAATTTACATAGGAGTTTCAAAAACATTATTATCTTATTATCTTATCGAATTGTGTCATATTTTACAGCAAGCCAACTCGGGACCGGAAGATTTTATTAATTTATCGAGTATTAATTTATAGAGTTTCTACTGTATTAAAAAATTACTAACTTATCATCATAACTAAAATTACAACTCCATTATGTTATTCTTTCTTTAAAAAAAGTTTTAAAATATGTTATTAGCTTTCCTTTTACCCATATAATTATTCTAAGATAAAAATAGTGTTTTTTTTTTTCTTTTTTTCGTAAATGGATATACAAATAGCGTTTTTGATGGTAGATTATGCGCATGCAGGCTTTGTGGGTTTCAAACTCATTTTGCATGGCCGGCTGGCTTATGATCGCCTTCTCTCAGGTTTCTAAAAGTCATTTTTATTTTATTAATATTTAACAAATTCTTAAAAAACTTTATTGATAGACGTTGTTTGTCTTATACGGTCAAACCGGTTGAATGTTCCAAAAATAACTCTGAATGATCCTTCCACGACCGATATTGTAGTCATGTATAGTCAGACATCAAAATTTTCAAATAAAAAAAAGTTAGACGAATCGTTAATTAACTATGTATTTTTTTCTTATAAATGGTATTGATAACACATGATACAAGGTGGCTTGGTCCCTTGATATAGGAAGACTTTTTCTCGGCGTTGCAGCTGGCTTAAGTTGTTACGTGGTACGTAATTTTAACAGACTATAATTAGGGCTAGTAACTTTCAGTCCAAGCAACCTATTAACTACCAAATCTTATATAACCCAATTTACAGGTACCAGTCTACATTGTAGAAATCGCACCCAAACAAGTCAGAGGCGCCTTCTCTGCGGTTAACGCGGTAATGCACCGCAAAACAATTTACGTCTATTAGTTTAAAAAAAAAAAATCTTATAGTTGTTTTTTATGACAGCTCGTGATGTGTTCTAGCGTCTCCATCACATTCATCGTTGGATCAGTCATGTCGTGGCAGAAACTAGCTCTTATAAGTAACATAAAAATTTGGACCCTTAAGTATTTAATTAAATTGGACTCCGCATATTTATGGTTTGAAGTATAAGTTAAACCAAGTTGAGACAAAGAATTATTTTAATTTTTGTCCCATTTGGAATTGTGCAGGTACGGTTCCTTGTGTTTTAGAATTCTTCGGTTTGTTCTTTATACCGGAGTCTCCTAGGTGGCTGGTAATTAATCCGTCTTCTAGCTATTATTGATTCACTTAACATATATTATTTATTAATAACACATACAATAAGAACAATAGTTTGACATTTCTGTAATTTTAGTCTAGAAATAACCGGGTACAAGAATCGGAAGCTGCACTCCAACGTCTACGAGGAAGAAACACTGATATCTCCAAAGAGGCTGCACAAATCAAAGTAAACAGAAAATGTTTATGAAATAGACTTTTTTTATAGTGAACTAACTAAATGAAATTACTTTATTTCATCAATTACAAATTTTAAAGAATTTGAGGTTTTCTCAGGAATATATGGAAAATCTTCAAGAAGAATTCAAAGAAGATGGTTTTTTTGAGCTCTTCAAACCACGATACTCGCGTGTCATTAGTGTATGAATTCAGTTTAAACTTTAAAATTCTGAAAAGAAACACGTTATTGAATACTCTGTATATTTTTAGGTGGGAATTGGATTACTAGTACTGCAACAACTCGGAGGTCTAAGTGGTTATACATTTTACATGAGCTCAATTTTTCACAAATCGGGTATATTTTGAATTTAGATCTCTTACAGAGAATAATTATTTTGTAACAAGTAATATAATTAAGGCCTTTTAATAAAAAAAATCAAGTAATATAGTTATCAATATTAATTAACTAATATACAATTTAATTGTTTCACAGGGTTTCCTAACAACATAGGAGTAACAGTAGCGAGTATGGTGCAGTCCGTGTCGAGCGTTATAGGATTAATAATCGTAGATAAATTTGGGAGACGATCCCTTTTAACGGTAACAGCTTATTTGACGTCCTTTTAGATTTTAGTTAATCAACGAAACTATATGGAATATAGTGGATAATCCAGATATTAACGTCGTTTTGTTTATGTGCATTACTTAATTTGCAGCTTGCGACGGCCATAATGTGTTTGGGGTCATTAATCACAGGATTGTCGTTTTTATTTCAGGTATCTTCTTCTTACCTAAAATAAAATATATTAGTGAAAAAGTATAAAAAGATATATATGGTTAAGGCCGAGTTAATTACTGTTATTTCTGCTTGTTTTTTGAAAAAAAAAAATTAACTAAGCGATTAGACCTAATCTGCAGAGCCATGCTTTACTCAGCAGTTACACCCCCATTTCAACATTTATCGGAGTGTTGGTACGTAATTATTTCAAATCTTCCAAAAGATATAAAAAAAATTCCTTCTTAATTACATGTTTTTTTTTTAATCAACTCAAATTGCAGGTCTTTTTCATTTCAATCACAATCGGAATAGGAGGTATTCCATGGGTCATGGTCTCCGAGGTAATCGTCAGTCTTTACTATAGTCGTAATTAACCCGATGAGTAGTTATGTTTTAATACGTACAACAACAATATAGGTTTTTACCCAACAAAAAAAAAAACAATATAGGTCCATAAAAAACCCAAAATTATTTCTGTATTATTTCTGTAATTATAGACAACCCTTTAGAAAAAAAAAATTATTATATAAAGTTGGATGTGCATTACATGAATCATGAAACAGAATGATATGAAAGTGGTACAAGAGACTAAAAAGAAAATTAGAGCTTACTTATTTTATTGTAAAATAATTATAAATAACAATAAAATAATTATAAATAACAACGAAGGCATGTGTTTTGTAAATAAACTAGATTAAATTAGGTCATCAAAACAAAACAAAAATTAAAAAACATATAAATATATAACATCATCACTTTTCAGAAATAAAAACATAAGAATTTGATAAATTAAATGGTTGTAAAAAAAGAAGACTCGAAAGATCGACATCGTTGATGCCAAAGATCAATGCCTGTTCCTTCCGATCTGACCCAGTTTATGAATTGTGTTATATGCACTATGCGCATAATATAGTTATATGTCAAAACCAAGAGTATATTGGGAATATTGATTATGTGCTAACATTCTATTGGCTCTTATTTTTTCTTCCAATTTGTGTAAAACATCATATTGACTCTTATCGAAATATAAAACTAACGACCCGTCGTTATGTATTCATTTTATTCTGTGAAAAAACTAGATGACACCGATAAATGTAAAAGGATCAGCAGGAACGCTATGTAATCTTACGAGTTGGTCCTGCAATTGGTTCGTCGCTTACACATTCAACTTCCTCTTTCAATGGAGCTCTTATGGTAATTTACTTAGCTTTTTTTTTTTTTTTTTTTTTTTTGGTAGTGAAAAATAGACAAGTAATTCTAGTTACTAGTTACTCAAAGTTAATAATTTTTTGTATATAAATTACAGGTGTGTTTTTCATATACTCAATAGTATCAGCTGTGGGCATACTATTTGTGATGAAGATGGTACCAGAGACTCGAGGTCGTTCGCTAGAAGAAATTCAAGATGACATTACCCAATAATTTGTAGATATTAATATATCTTTTATTTGGTGCCAGTTCATATAACTTAATATATGGTCTCACGTGATGATTAGTCCCTTTTTTTGGCTGCGATGATTGATCCATTTATAATCAAGTATGCATAATTGCACATAAACATCAGCAAACAGTTGGTTGTCTCTTCTTTTTTTTTTGTAAGATTGATTGGTTATCTTCATGTTCTACGATATAAAATATACTTCCTTTGTCCCACAATCTAAGTAGTTTTGGGAAAAAAATTTGTCCCAAATTATAAGCTGTCTTCTTTACCCAATACACATTTGCTTTATGGAGTATTGTGTACCCAATTAGATTATACAATTTTTCTTCAGCATTGGTTATTGGTTGGATTATATTTTGTCTATTTTTTAAATGATATTTTAATAATTTTTTTTTTAAAATTTCTCACTTTTGTCCCAAACTGCTTATAATTTGGGACAGAGGGAATATAAATTACAAGATATTAGATGATATCATGTCATGATTTAGTTTCCATTAGCTAGTCAGGTACCGGTTTAGGGGTTAAGTTTCCTTTTACTTCTCCAAATATATATGATTTCTAATTCACATTTGATGATTAATGAGAAATATCGTTTATTTAGGGGAAAACACACATTTTATTCCTGAACGATATGCAATTGCATGTTTTATTCATAACCTCTTGATTGCACAAATAATTTCTCAAAGTATTTTTGACTAATTCAAATCGGATTTCGATTAGTCAACTGATATCACTATATTTTACATGTTTTTACTTAGTATTTATTAATGTTTCTAAGTATTTTCAATAAGATCTCGTGCTTTTTTAGAGGTAGTTTTCTTGTATTTGTAGGATTTGAAGACTTTATAAGTTAAACTATAAAAAAATATACAAAAAAGAGCAAAAGAGCCTCAAACCATATTCCATGCAAGTTCCCAAAGTCAAGTGCATCAACAAAACTCCAAGTGTTCGATTCTCGCTATGAGGCAGAACCAGAGTATCAGAACTTTGGCCGTGCACGGACGTGTTCCCGACGTCCAAAAAAGGTGATCTTGGTATTTCTGGATAGATATTCAAGTCATGCATCACGTCGATGTGGAATGAAGCCATTGTAATCAGCCATCAGGGAGATACGCCCATTTTACCGAAACATGTCCGATTCGCGACAAGATGAAGCCCATGGGAAGATTTGGTGCATCCCACGGCCCGGACCACTGCGGATAGGCTTTGGCTCGCCTAAGAAAAGGCCTATATTGTTCTTGGATGTTTCCTCGGCGCAATACCGGCCCATTCACGTCGTGAGAAAAGAAGCCCGTCTCATGGGAAACTTTCCTTCTCCGGCACATCAAAACCCTACTCAACTTTCACCCCATTTATACATGTTTTTAGCCTCCAAAGAAAAGAGAGACTCGTGTAAGAGGAGAGTGGCCGTCAAGTAGAGAAAGGAGCCCTAGGAGTTTGCCATCTAGGAGGAGAAGAAGGAAGCGCCGCTCAAGTCTTGCACTTGCTCAACACTTGTTCTTTATTTTCAAAGTTTACTTTCCTTTTGTCATGAGATCGAGATTTCAAGGGAAATTCTACCTTTTTTCTTCAATAGAGAAGATTTCTTTATCCCTTTACCTCTTACTTATACTTTCATAATGTTTTCAATCATGCTTTGCTTGCTTGTTTGCATCATGGCCGAGTAGATCTCTCGGTTAGACCGAGGAGATCTATGGTTGCTGTGATGATTTGATTGGGTTGCATTAAAATGGGATTTTAACTTATGGATCTTCACCTTTACTTGAACATAATTTATGATTACTCTACCGTACATCTAGTAATCTGATCATATGGAAATAGAACAACGACAGTAGGTCCAATCCAAACAACACCATAGAAGAAGATCTTGACATTGACCAGCTTGAAAGAATTAACCAAGCCGGAGATGCCGCGGTTCAAGGAGGTCAACAGCGAGCTTCTGTCCAGGAGGAACAACCTAACAACACTCATATACCACAAGGAGCTGACCATCCAGCACATGGAGGAGCCGTACCTCAACCAAATCAAAACACTCCCGGTGCAGTCGATCAACCGCATTAGCAGCCTCAACCACAACATCAACCACCTCCAGTGTTTTCAAACAATGGACACCAAAACCATCATCACGGTGACCACCAAGGGATGCCTCAAGCTCAACCTCAAGTAACTCCTAGGAGAGCACAACTCGCTCAACATCCAAGGCACCAAACCATGGGAGATTTTGATTCTTCTGATGCTTTCTTCTTGGATCGGAATCCTATCCGACCACCTCAACCTCCAAGGAACGACTTTGAGATCAAGCCGCAGATCATTGCCTTGGTGAAACAAAACCAATTCCATGGTTTGTCCACCGAACATTCTCTTAATCATGTCGACACCTTTCAGGAGTTATGCAGCACAACTCGCATCAATGGAGTGTCTCCGGATTACTTCAAGTGCAAGTTGTTCACTTTTTCTCTAAGTGACAAGGTGCTTAGATGGGTCAAGTCTCTACCACCTAAGTCCATTACAACATGGAATGAATACAAGGGAGCTTTCTTAAACCAATTCTACACAAAGCAAAGATCCAACTTTATAAGGAGCAAGATATCCGGTTTTAAGCAAGCACCAATGGAGTCTTTCTATGAAGCTTTGGAGAGATTCAAGGAATATACAAGGGACTGCCTTATCGATGGTTTCTCAAAAGGTAACCTTTGGAACATCTTTTACAATGGGATTGATCACACATACAAGCTTTCACTCGATACTGCAAATAATTGGAACTTCATGACCAAGTCGGTGCCGGAGGCCAAGCTTTTGATTGAGAATCTTGCTCTGAGTGATGCCAATGCCTGCCCTGATTACAATCGAAGTGTGAAGATGATATACCTCTATTTTACATGCTTTTTAGGGAGAATTGGCAATTTACCCCATATTGAAAGTGTTTTTGTCCCTTTACACCTTCACATTTGTGTCTTGTCCCATTACCTTTTTTTTTTGCATTTTTCTCATTTTTGCCCTTCCTTTTAATTGGATAATGTTTTGTTAACATTTTTCGTTTTTAAAATTAAAATTTTAATAAATAAATAAAAAAACGAACAAGAAAGAAAGGAAAGAAAGATTTGAAAAATATCAGTTGCAATATTTTCTCGATCTTCGCAGAAGATGAATTCTACAAAACCGTAGACGACACTAATTTTGCTAGATTGTGTACTAGAAACACGAGTACTACGGATCGTAGAAAACATGGTTTTAGTAGAACACTACTTCTGCGGGATGTAGATTAGACAAAAACACGTAGAATACGAAAACTATTTCTTGTAGATAGCAGTGTTTCGCGTAGAACGTAAAATCTACGAGTAGTAGAAGATACTTGATTGTGTAGAATATATTTGGTGCGAATTCTACAAAATGGTAGAGCCTATAAGGCTTGGTAGATATCAACTTCTACATCCGGAAGAGGTATGTATAAGTTGTAGATATTATGTTCTACGGAGGTTAGACCAACGAATATCTTGTAGAAAACGTAGTCTACTTTGTTATTTTAGATTTGTAGAACGAAACTTATAATATTTTTTTAAATATCATAAGCATTTTCAAAAATGTTCAAATATTTTACACAGTGCTGAAATCATTTTTAGGAATTATGGAATTTGTTTTCACTTGAAAAAACATTTTGTATGTTTATAATAAATTGAAGGGCAATTCTTGACAAAAATGACCAAAGTCAAAATAGGTGTAAAGGGACAAGAAATCTTTCAATCTGGGGTAAATTGCCAATTCTCCCTGCTTTTTACGCTATTTAAAATGATTTTCTAATGGTTTTCTAGTGGATTCTTGTCTTAAAAGGTAGTTTTTATAGATTTATAGTGCAAAGAGTCATTTTAGGTCAAAAGGTGCATTATGGAGCAAAACAGAGGATTTGGACTTCAAACCAGTCCACTGCCACAGCATCTACTTTGGGAAGAGCTTAAAAATAATATACTCAATGGATTTCATCAAGACCACTTCATTGCATGCTCTGAGTGAGTTAACTTTCCAACGCAATTGGATTCACATCATTTGGATGAGTAGAAAAGAGTTATGATCGATTTAGTGAAGACTGGTCCAGACGGCTCCAACCGAGAATCGGCGTCCAAACCGTGCGGAATGGCCGACCGAGGAACATCCGTGCCACGATCGGCCAACGTCCGGACACTCCGTCCATCCCGCCTGAACGCACGGCCGACCTCACATACCGACCCGGAAGCATCGTCCCGCGGTCGACCAATTTGTAGTCCCGCGACCGTAGGCCGCGCACGACCGCACCGCGCGAGCAGGAGGCAACGCCTCACGACCGTGCGGCACAACTCGTGCCACATGCACGACCCATCCGTCCGACCAGGAAGGCCTCGTCCCACGTCCGGCCGAATCCTTCGACCAAATCATCCGTCCGGCCGAACCCGACGAACGAACGAAGAATCTCTCGGCCACGATCGACCCGACCGTGCCGATAGCCGATCATCACCCGATAGCCGGCCGAACGTCCCAAACCCGAAGCCGTTTTTGAAGCCCGTTTCACACGTTTCAAGCCCAATTACACGACCGACTTATTAGACCTAAGTCTAGCCGCTCATCTATACTTAGAGCAATATAAATACATCTTTTTAGCCTTGTAACTCAAGAAGGAGAGAGACCACGATTTACTTTACATCTTTAATAAAGTTTTGCTTGCTTTTACTTTGTTCTTGCTTGTTCTCTTTCAAGAGAGGATTCGGATCTCTGTTCTTATGAATATGAATTCGTTTTCCTTCTCTATGTCTGAGTAGTTTACTTGTTAAGTGATAGGAAGTCAAAGGATAGCATTCATGATTGCTTGATGATCGATATGAATTAGGGTTTTACTTTAATCTTCACCTTTGCTTATACGTAATGCTTGTTGTTAATCTGGCCAATTAGCATATGATCTAAAGCTTGAGCCTCGAAAGTGTTGAATCATTCGCCTGAACTAGTATTTGGTGGGCAACCTCTTTTAGACTGCAAAAGTTGATTTACTTGTAGGTTGTGAACAATTGAACTTATTCGAACTAATGCTTGATTTAATCACCTAGGGACATACCAAAAGTTTAGCGACTAGGAGATTAACAAAGGGGTCGGAGCCACGAAAGTGGAAAGATCATACCATAGTGTTTCAAGTTCTAGATGGCACCTAATTACAATAACCCTAATCGATCGATCCTTGCTTCTTGAATTGCTTATCTTAAGACTATCCTATTGCTTAGCCCTCATCTCCTATTGATTTCAACCTTCTTTACTTGTTTACTTTACTTGCATGCCTTTACTTTCATTGCACTCAACCAATCTCATACTGTTTGCCCTAGCTCGATCTCAATCTCATAGTTTGTAGTGTGCAATCTGGTCCTTCGATACCCGTTTACTACTTCTGACCTGTGCACTTGCAGAATCAGGGATAGGAAAAGGAAGACCTGATCCCGCGATCAAAATGATGCTTTTCAGCATGTCTTTAGCTGGACCAGCTCTAGACTGGGCACAACATGAACCGCTTTCTCCAATCGAGTCATGGATCGATTTTAGAGAAGCATTCTTGGAGAGATTTGCAAGGAGACCACCTTTCAAGTCTAAGTACAACCACTACTCTTATCACATCGAAGTGGAGCGTGATAAAGAAGAATGGGGAGGCATACAACCTCATCCCGAGATCATGAATGAAGAACTATATAAACATGTGGAGAGAGACCCTTTCCATGATTTTACTTCAGAGTGTGCAAAGGAGCATCTATACAACTTTGAGCAACTTTGCAACTACTATGATCTTGGAGACAACCCCAAGAAGATACAATTGTTCCAACTATCACTAGCTGGACGAGCTCAAGAATGGGTGAACTTCAATGCCCAACACGCTTTCAGAACTTGGAATAGGTACAAGGAAGCTTTCCTTTACAGATTTGCAAGAGGTCCGATCTATGTTCCGCCACCCCGCCCCAGCTATTCACAACACCGTCCATCGTGATGTGGAGTCAGGTTTTACCAAACTCCTAGACCTCTGCAAGTGCACAGATCGCGGAAGTATGGGTATCGAACACAAGGACTGGCTATTGAGTACACTTTGAAACTATGGATTTTGGATCAAGCTAAAACAAAAGTATGATTGAGGTTGTAATGGTGAACCGAACTAGCAAGTATAACGAGGTTGTAAATCAATAAAGGAAAAGCGCTAGGTCATAGGGGCTATCGCAGAGAAGCAAGCAATGATCAATGAAACAATGATAGATGAATTGATTAGGGATGTTGGGATATTAAGAACCGTCTAGAACACAGATCACGAATATAAAACCATTCCACTTTCGAGGCTCCGGCTCCTTTGTTAATCTACCTAGTCGCTAAACTTTTGGTATGTCCCTAGGTGATTAAATCAAGCTTTAGAATGAATAGGTTCTGATACAGTTCACTAGATATAGTAGATCAACTTTCGCAGTCTAAGAAACCTAGCTTGTCAAAGAATATGTCCGGCGAATGATACAGCACTGTCGAGGCTCAAATCAACCTAAGATCGGATTACTAGATGCGCGGTAAAGCAATCAGCATTAGTTAAGTGCACAAGACGAGACAAAGACTCTAATATAATCCCTAGCTAATCATTGAAATCAAAGATCATGCAAGCAACTCATTGAATAGTAACCCTAGCAACCTAACTAGTGGATTACTCAGACATGATCAAAGCAAACACACATAGAGATGAAGAAAACATGATTGCAATAAAACTTAGAGTAGGAAATCGAAATACAAGGGCGGCTCTCTTTTCACAAGAGGCTAAAAAGCTATATATATAGTGCTAGGTCTTTTGAGGCGGCTTAGGGTTAAGCCGGGCTTGAAAATATGAAATCGGGCTTCAAAACGGGCTTCGGGTCGACCGCGGCGTTGGGACGGTCGGTCGGGACGATCGGCCGGACATCGGGTCGTGGCCGAGTCGGAACGGTCGTGGCCGGATGATTCACGGTCGGCCGGCGTGGTCGGACGGATGAAGATTTGGCCGATGTTTCTCGGCCGGACGTGGGACGTTCTTTCCCGGCTCGGACGGATGCATCGGCCGTGGTACGCGAAGTGGGTTGCGCGGCCGCGAGGCTTTGTTCCCGGCTCGCGCGGCATGGTCGTGCGCGGCGTGGCGTGACGTTGTGCGTGGCCGACCGCGGGACAATGTTTCCCGGGTCGTGATTGCGTGATCGGCCGGTCGGTTTGGACTTTGGCCGAGACTTCAGACGGACGGATAGATTTGGCCGAGCGGAACATGTTCCTCGGCCAGCCGGACTGCGCGGTTGGGCGCTGATTCTCGATAGAGCCGTCTGGACAGTCTTCACTCTTTTGGTTATAACTCCTTTTCTACTCATCCAAATTAGGCCGTTCCAGTTGCGTTGGAAAGTTAACTCAATCAGAGCACGCAGGGAACTGGTCTTGATGAAATCCATTGAGTAGATCTTTTTCTGGGCCCTCTTAAAGTTGGTGCTTGTGCATGGAGCGGCTTGAAGTGCAAATCCTATGGTTTTGCTCCAAAATGCATCATTTCACCTGTTTAGACTCTAGACACTATAAACACAGTAAAACTACCTTTTTAGATAGAAAACCTGCCAAAAACCATTAGAAAACAATGCTAAAACAGTATAAAAAGCATGTAAAATAGAGGTATATCACATCGTCACCAAACATAGACCAAGCACCTTTATTTGCTGAGGAGAATTCCCAAACCCAACGCCCAACCAAGATTGAAGTGATGCTTCAACAATACTTGAAGGATCAAGCTGAGAGTACAAAGAAGATGGAGAAGAGAATCGATTTCATCCATGAGAGCCTTGGAAACAAATCTGAAGTCATATTCAAGCAAGTGATCAAGCTTGATGAAGACATAAAGAAGCTTAGAGAAGACCATGATCGATCTCTAAACCTTATAAGGCTTGATGTTGCTGCAAAATATCAAGAGTTACTCAACAAGAGCATGAAGATTGAAAATACCAACTATGACAATAGCAAGCATCTTGGTTCGATCTACAACCGCCTACAAGCCCTTGAAGGATCATCCTACTCAAAGTACAAGAGAGAGAGAAGTCCAACACCCAACCTCCCTCCCTTTCCTTGCAATGCTGCAAGAGCCATTCATAGAAGAGGCAACAATCGCCAAGTCCATGAGGACAATAAAGAAGAAGAAAGAGAATATGAGGAACAACTTGATGATGAAGATGTGGAGCAGAACATCGACATCAATGCTTCTCCAAAACAGAGCAGGGACACACCTAGCCCAACTGACCCTCGTTTCTCACCACCACCACGAAGCCAAGCTTCTGAGCTTCCAAGATTGGAAGTGATACAAAGACCACCACCTACTGAAGAAGAAGATACTTGGTCCTATGATCCCATTGATCCAAACAAGATAAGCCCCTTGAAGCTTAAGGAGTTCAATACTAAGATGAAATCAGGAAGTCAAGCAAGCAGTTATAGATTTGAAGTAACACTAACAACCTAAATAAAATGAAAAGCAGTGCAATAAAAGTAAACAAAGCAGTGAAGTGTCAGCTCGACCAAGAGCTCGAGTCGAGTCAGAGCAAAGTACCAGCTCGATCGAGTTTAGGGACGAGTTGAGACAAACAAAGCTAAAGGTGACGACTTTAACAAGATAAAGAGAGAATTAGGGTTCAAGACAGGGTTTTGCAATCAAAGGAATCTACACTTAATCAATCTAGCTCTTAAAACTCCTTGTATCAAGGCTTCTCTTGATATTGGGCTTCTCAATGCCTAGCCAACCCTTTCCCAAGGTGGAGGCTATCAACCAAGGAATGATCTCAGAAACAGGGGGTTAGCCAGTGAGAATCAAACCTTGGAGGCTATAGGATCATTGCCCAAACTAATCCATCCAACCCCTTAGACCTCTATTGTCTAGAGCAAGAGATATTGGAGCTCTTAGTGGATCTTTTCCAGCGAATGCCATCACTTTCGTGTGGGGAGTCGCCTAAGGACTTACAAGCCAGGGGTAGTGGTCATGTAGCCTTAAGATCTATCCAAAAGAGAGAGAATCTAGATTAAGACCATAAGCTAGAAGGATTAAGCATATGAAACCTCTAATCTATCCCATCTCAAACCCCAATGGGTAACTACTCACTACACATGAATGTAAACACAAGCAAATGCAATAAAAGAGACATCATAAGAAAGAGGAGATGAAATTAAACAACTTTTATTGAAATAAGCAAGTGCAAATACAAGAGAGATTATCCAGGATCTAAGATTCAAGAAGCAAGAGCTTCAAGAACACAAAGATGGGATTAGATCTCTAAAAAGTAAAAGACAATAAATTAAAAGAAACTAAAACAAAATAATCTAAAGCTTGGTGGTTTTTTCGTGGCTTAGAGCCTTTAAATACAAGAGGATTAGGTTTAGGGTCAAAGGAAAGTCAAGGGGGAAGCAACATTTTTCGGGTTTGACTTTGACTTCTCAGCTCGATCGAGTTGAAGCTTGGCCGGTCGAGTTGAGGAACTCGACCGGTTGGTCGAGTAGACGGTCGAGCTGGTCTTCAAGATGGCTTCTCCCTTCTTCCTTTGCGTATCCAGTTGAGCTGCTTCCATGTGCCAAGTCCCTCCATGCTCCTATGTCCCATATGCTCCAGAATGCTCCAAAAGACCTATTTCAAAGGACCAAACATGCATATGTATGCAAATGCAACCTAAAACTAACATGAATGCATAAGAAGAGAAAAGGAACAAGATATGATGCAAATGGAAGCTAAAACTATGCAAAAGATGCATAAAAGATGTGCTAAAACTATGTAAAATGCAAGTACATCATCTCTCTCCACTCATGACCAAAAGCTAGAGGTACAAATCGCTCAAACAGCCGAAGCAGCTAAGAAGCAACATGAGGTAAACCCTCAAATATTTTGTAGTGTTCTCTTGTCTAGAGAGAACCAGCTTGTACCCACACTATCTCAAGGTAAAGAAGAATAAGATGAGCCTAAGGAGAGGAAAAAATCGGAGAGATACACATGGGAATCAAGGAGAGCTTACAAGAGAATACTAGCCACTACCAAAGCTAGAAGATCCGAGGAAGTTTGTGATTACTTCTTGTATCAAAGGATATCAACTCAATGATTGCCTATGTGATACTGTTGCTAATGTGAACCTCATGTCTCTTTCACTGGCAAAAGACTTAGGATTCAAGGAATTCAAGAGTCGTGAGGTGAGAGTTGAATTTGCGGTTCTATCAGGTATGGAGCCTTATGCAATTCTTGAAGATGTTATTCTGGAGATAGGAGTGCGACTTTTCCCAACTGACTTTGAAATCATGGTATGGAAAGGCTCAAAGAGGAATCAACTGATTCTTGGAACCCCATTCCTAGCCACAGCCGGCACGGTCATCAACTACTTGAAGAACCACTTGTCACTGGGCAATATTCGGCAATATGTCTTCTTCCCAAGCATCAACTTCAAGTCAGCACCAAGTGCAACCAAGCTACCACCAGAAGAAGCCACTCTCATGCCTAAGAAAGGAGATTTTCTGCCCAGAGGAACAAAGAAGAGTGAGCACTACCCAATACCAAAGGAGAAGAAGAAACCATTGGAGCTGAAACATAAAGATGTCTTCAAGGACATCAACTCGGTCTTGCTTTCAACCTTTGATGAATATGGAGCTGAAGAGGAGTCTGATGGTGTATCCAAGTTCTATGCCCAGATGAGGATCCTTACCCCAAAGGATACAGAGCTTAAAGACGATCATACCGCAAGAGAGAAGCTCGAGAGGACCATGAAACTTTTCCCGAGAGCGCTTGTCTTCAAAGGCGACATGGGAGATGATCTTGGAGAGTCCAAACCACCACAAGAGCGCCCAAACCAGAGAATGGAGAAGCTAAAGGGATCGCAAACCCTCTAGCCGCTCTTCCCAACACTTAAAGAAAAAAGAGTTAAGCTACATGACTTAAATCAAAGCGCTTTGTGGGAGGCAATCCACAAAGTTTTAATCTCTGTTTTTAATTTTTATATTATCTCTACATGTTTAAATATCTATTTTTATTTTTCAGAAATTTTAAAAAATTATGCAAAAATACAAAAAAATAAAATTTTATGATGAAGACCCAAAAGGAAACCAAACTACGAAAGTGCCCCACCCAATGTTTCCACCCTTAAACAAGGCAACAACTATTTCAGGTAAGTAACGTATTCTCAATCATTCATTCAAAACCATCTCTTATCTTAGTTTTATGAGCATTTGAACTATTGCACTTCATTAGTACATTTCATGGTTTAAATTGTTTAAATTTTGATGCTTAATGAATGAAAATGAATCCTCACTTGCCAAAATAAACTTATACACTGAATTCACATATATTAGACTATAACTTGAACCTTGAGATCCCTAGTCAAGATCCACAATGTTTTTATAGTTTATACCTTTTTATCTTAGATTGAGAATTTCGAGATGACTACTTGAGAATCTCAATCTAAGACCACATCTAATAGTGATTTCAAGTGTTTTGCAAGGACCTAACTATATCACAGGAAGGAAAAAAAGGAGAATTACTGTAGCCGACCCAAACCACCACACCTGTGGCGGTTTTAAGAAAGTTTCAAAGGAGAATAGCACCTAAACGCATGGAACAAGGCGGTAACCGCCTGGGAATGATAAAGGAGGGATAAAAAATTGATTCGGCCAAAGAAAATCTCAATTGGCCGGAGTAGATCTGGAGATATCCCATCCGGTCTATTTCTCTCGGCCATGGCGGGTACACGGAGAACCATTCTCAGACAACTCCCAAACCGTATGTCCGAAGTCCACCAAACTTCACAGACGGCCATAAAATCCAATTATGGTCAGAAAATCCAAATGATAGGATTGTAAAATGTTCACGGTTCAAGAGATATTCAAAGGAGCCCCATCCGGTCGATCACGGTGAAGATATTCAAACTACACTAACACATTTATAAAGGAAGATCTGAAAACGAACGAGCCAAACTTGAGGATGGTCAAGAAACTCTTCCCGGAGTCGACTTGACCACTTTGTGAAGGAACTCTCAATCCGCTCGTTCGAATGCTCTCAAACTTCACCAGAACCAATAAAATGTCAGGTTGGTTGATGCAATTTCAATATGGGTCGAGGAATTATTCATGGTTTGTGCTGTGGTCCATAGCATACCCTTTCAGCCGACAAAATGGACCATACTCGACCAAAATGCAATCCGGAGTAAACAAAGCCCTGATATTCAAAACTCACCAACCAATATTGCCTAAGGAAGTGTCCCATTCACCAAAACGGCCCAGATCTTCATGACTTATGGTCAACACTTGGTAACATCATCCTAAATCTAAACTTTTCATTTTATTTTTCTTATTCACCTCTCTTAATCTGATTTGCTTACACCGAGACGGTGCAAGATAAGTCTAGTGGTTTATTACTAATTATGTTTGTTAATTTTTTCATTTCATTTTGCATTATTTTCTTTTTATCGAGTCGTTTTTATTGAGTCAAAAATTTTGTTGAGAAGCATGACCTTATCTTGGATCTAACCATTGTTGTGCTGATATTTATGTGACCATTGAGAAGTTCTTGTCAGTATACTTTACCACAAGTGCACTATGAGTGGATCGATCTACCAAAAACGCCACATCTCTAAGGGCTTAAGAAGGATCCATCTTTGACTTCGCTCCTAATGAACTTAATCTTCTCAGCTAGGGGCTTGGTATACAAAAGGCATGACTCCTCATCCTCACCATCAAATGAAAGTATGTGTGAGTCTAGTTTCCCTTTCTCTCCCCTTCAATTTAAAGATAAAGCATCAAGGTCCAAGTAATAGGGGATTAGGTGGCAACCATCATCAACACTCACATCTATGGAAGGTCTATGGATCCAAGTAACCGGGGATTAGGTGGCTACCACCGTCAATACTCGCGTCTATGGAAGATCCATCCAAAGAAAGAAAACCTCTAAAACACTAAAGAGAAGAAGTTGATAGAAAAAAATACATTGCTACCCTAAAGGAGGGATGAATAACCTTGAAGAAGTGAGAAGAGAGAGAGGAGGAAAAAGAATCAAGACATCTGTTTAATCAAGAGGATGGGTGAAAAGTCTAAAAGCCGCTTGATCGATACTCCCTAGTTGAGACCACACCCTTAGAAACTAAAAGAGTCAAGATTGAGGAAAGTGTGGATTTGGATGGCCTGAGGAGAGGTGGAATGCTTTGGGATGATCGCAAAACTCATGGTATGTACTCTTGTTCGTAATTCAAAATTGCCATTGTTGTCTTATGTGGATTACTAAAGTAAAGGTCAACTTGGATTTTCAAAAGATTTGAGAGTTCTCATGTTTTCAAACCTCTTTTCCTGCTTAGTTTAGTTGAGGACAAGCAAAATGATAAATCTGGGGGAGTTGATATCACTATATTTTACATGTTTATACTTAGTATTTATTTATGTTTTAAATTATTTTCAATAAGATCTCTTGTCTTTAGAGGTAGTTTTCTTGTATTTGTTGGGATTTGAAGTCTTTGTAAGTTAAACTATCAAAAAGGAGAAAAAGAGCCTCAAACCATATTTCATGAAAGTTTCCTAGTCAAGTGCATCAACAAAACTCCAATTGTTCGATTCTTGCTATCGGGCAGAAACGGAGTATCAGAACTTTGGCCGTGAACGGAGATGTTCCCGACGTCCAAAAACGGTTATGTTGGTCTTGATGAATATATATTTGAGTCATGCATCACGTCGAAGTAGAATGAAGCCATTTGGATCAGCCAACAGGGAGATACGCCCATTTTACCAAAACATGTCCGATTGGCGACAAGATGAAACCCATGGGAAGATTTGGTGTATCCCACGGCCCGGACCACTGCGGATAGGCTTTGGCTCGCTTAAGAAAAGGCCTATCTTGTTCTTGGATGTTTTCTCGGCGCAATACCAGCCCATTCACGTCGGGAGAAAAGAAGCCCGCCTCATGGGAAACTTTCCTTTTGCGGCACATCAAAACCCTACTCGACTTTCACCCCATATATACATGTTTTAGCCTCTAAATAAAAGAGAGACTCGTGCAAGAGGAGAGTTGCCGTCAAGGAGAGAAAGGAGCCCTAGGAGTTTGCCATCTAGGAGGAGAAGAAGGAGGCGCCGCTCAAGTCTTGCATTTGCTCAACACTTGCTCTTTATTTTCAAATTTTACTTTTCTTTTATCATCAACTTTGTACTTGAGATCGAGATTTCAAGGGAAATCCGACCTTGTTTCTTTAATAGAGAAGATTTCTTTATACCTTTACCTCTTACTTATACTTTCATAATGCTTTCAATCATGCTTTGTTTGCTTGTTTGCATCATGGCCGAGTAGATCTCTTGGTTAGGCCGAGGAGATCTATGGTTGGTGTGATGATTTAATTGGGTTGCATTAAAATGGTATTTTAACTTATGGATCTTCACTTTTACTTGAACATAATGCATGATTACTCTACCTAGATGATCATATGGAAATAGAACAACGACAGTGCTGAATCTAGATCCCAAAACTAGTATTTGGTTAGCAATGGGTCATAACCATCGGAAATTGAGTTATAGACCATTGTGAACAAATTGATATTGTTTTGTTTAGTGGTTATCCGGAATAGATTTATCATAATCAACGCAAGCTTTTGACTCCCTTTTTCTCTCCCAGGCACCTTTTTCGAGAAAGGTCTTTACCCTCTCCCATCTAAATCAAGCCCTCTTTTATCCACTGTCTCCTTACCTCTTTTGGAAAGTTTTTCAAAATTGTCAAATCCTGGGTTTCCACACCCGGGTTCAGCCCCCGACTTTGGTCGGAGGGTCCGTCTTTCCGCCGGTAAGAGCTCCTTCTCCTCTAAAGAAACCCTAGTTTCCCCGAGTTTCAACCGTGTTCCGCCTCCTCTTTGTACCTCTCACCTTTTATCACGAAGCCAAATCACAGCTAAAGCCCTTAAGTTTCCCTTGAGACGCAATACAGCAGAAACTCATTGGCTTACTTTTCCTTCTCCTACATCTCTCGTTCCACGACGGAAAACGAGAAAAGATCCAACCTGTCCCCAATAGTTCCCACCGGAGCTCCCTCTCCTACTGCAGGTTGCAGTTATCTCAAAATCTAGCAAACGTCACGGTCAAGTCTTCGCAGAGCAATCCGCTCACACTATCGGAGCCGAGTGCTCTCTCAAAAAAGCAAAATCTCTCCACCATGTCGCGACACTACTCAAGAGCGGAGAAAGGAAAGTGGGTTGCAGAAGCCCCTAGATCTGGACGCCGCGTCCCAGTTCAGATCCCTCCCAGCAACAACTCCCGCCTTATCGCTGATAACCATCTTACTCTCATCGGTAGAGTCACAAACCCAGCTGTCCAAAAAACACAATGGGTGGTGGATTGGCTCATCCAATACTGGAACCTGGACTCCCCAGTTGAAGGCAGTGACCTAGGTCCTGAACTCTTCCAGTTTCGGTTCCAGACAGAAGCTTCACTCCAAACAGTTCTCCGGAAAGGTCCCTACCACTACAAACGCTGGATGGTAATGCTTCAACGCTGGGAACCCATAGTCTCTCCAACTTTCCCGAACAGAATCGACTTCTGGATCAAAATCCATGGTATTCCACTCCACTATTGGAATGAAGAAACCATAGACGCTATCGGCAAAGAACTTGGCCCCATTCTGGGGAAAGATATCACGCTCGGCCGTATCAGAGCACAAATCAATGGGCTTCAACCCCTCGAGATGAAAATCTCAATCTGTCTTCCAACAAGAGAGGAGACAACTGTGGATCTGGAGTATGAGAAGCTTGAGAAGCACTGTTTCCACTGCTTCTCACTTAGCCACGAGAGCGAAACCTGCCCTATCCTAGGGAACAAGGGAGTGGTTCAAAATATTCCACTGGGCATAAGTCAGCAGAATACGCTTAGACGTATCGAGGATTCCAGAAGATACCAAGAGACCCGACGCACTCTCACCCACAAGGGAGGAAACACAAGCTCTCACAACCGCGGAAACTCAGTCAGAAGCTTCAGACCCCCTCTGTCCCAATATACTCCAATCCCTAGAGAGAATCTCTCCTCTCAGGGAAGATCCCACCGGAGCTCAAACAAAGAGCCGCCCCGAGTGCCATACACCAGCTTTAGTAGAGGCTCCTCGCGAACTTACTCGGAAAGAAGAGTCCCTACACAAGGAATGTCCACTTCCAGACACTCATCTCTCCGAAGAGACGAGAGAGACCGCTCCCCGGGAAGGCATGATGGTATGGAGGCAGTCTCGAGGCACAGAGTATCGTCTTCTCAATCCCACCAGTCTCGATATTCCCACACCCCTTCACCTAACCCGAGGAGGGATCCCATACCTACACTAATCCCGGATGGAGAAGCAACCCACACTAACTCCAGGGAACGAAGATCAGCCCTGGAGAGAATAGAAAATCCCATGCATGAGGAAACTAATAGACCTACTGGTTTATCCAGCTCACTCTTGGCTAGATTACAGGACGTAGAAGTCCACTACGAAGAAGCAGTAAACCAATCCACCAGGATTGGAGAACTCTCAGGAGGCAGACTAGAAGAACAATCAGGAGGCAGGGGCTCTGCCTCATCACTTCAAAACTCAGCTCACTCGGACCTCCGAGTCCACACATCTTTACGCCTGGGGCCATCACCTGAAGGACAAAAGAAAAGGAAAGCTGCCTCAAAACCGGGTAAAAAACCAACAGCTGCTAAAGCACAAGCGGTAAAGAAAACAATGATGACTACAAGAGCCTCTACATCCAAAACACCAGGAAAAAAGAAAGCTAAGGCGACGCCAAAAGGAAAAATCTACCGAAGCCATCTTCAGTGAGCTAGTCTCAGGAAACAGCTAGCCACAAGAACAGCTAACCCTACTAGGAAACGGCTATGTGTAGATCGTCTAGACCAAACTGAAAACGTACCTCGTACTGAGGATAGTGTACCACCGGCTATGGTGCTAATACCAGCGACTAAGAAGGGTAGAGTGGATTTTCGGGCTCCAAGAGACCCGATTCCTTAGCACTTGTAAGCTGGAACTGTCAAGGTTTGGGAGGTGACTTGACAGTTCCCAGACTCCGCGAAATGAAGAAAATTCAATTTCCGGATATTTTGTTCCTCATGGAAACCAAAAATCAAGATGAGTTTGTGCTATCCTCTCTCAAGTTTCTGAACTATGAACATCATTTCACAGTGCCCCCGGAGGGCTTAAGTGGTGGTTGAGCTCTTCTATTGGAAAACGACATCACATTAGAAATTTCGTTATCATCACCTCATTTCATAGATACCAAAGTCATCTATCAGAAGAAATCGTTCCATATTACCTTCATTTATGGAATGCCCCAGCAAGAGCAACGAGCAGAGTTCTGGGACCAAATCTCCCAGATTGGCTATCAACGAGACTCAGCATGGCTGCTCACAGGAGACTTCAATGATATCCTTGAAAATTCGGAAAAGATAGGAGGGCCGGAACGCAGTGAAGGCTACTTTATCCAGTTCCGTAGCTCTGTCTCACAAAACGGCTAGTGGGATGTGAAGCACTCTGGAAATCCCCTGACATGGAGAGGTCACCGCCACTCCCACTTTATCCAATCCCGTCTAGACCGGTCATTAGCCAATAGTGTCTGGACTGAGTGTTTCCCTTCAGGCAGATGCAATTACCTCCGTTTTGAGGGCTCGGACCATAGACTTGTCATCACCTTCCTGGATATGTCACGGAAGAAGCAACATAGACCATTCCGCTATGATAGGTCCCTAAATGATAATGAAAAAGCACGAGAAGTCATTGAGCAGGCTTGGGACAAAGACAAAGAGGAAAGCGTGGAAGATAAGATTAACCGGTGTCGGAGGAGTATAATAGAGTGGTCAAAGATAGAGAAGGAGAACAGTGCAAAAATGATAGAGGAATCACAATCTAACCTGGAAGTAGAGTTGTCCTCCTCACATCCTGACCAGGTCAATATCGAAGCCCTAACAGCAAAACTCAACAAAGCGTATAAGGCGGAGGAGAGCTTCTGGAGACAAAGAAGTCGGGTCCAGTGGCTCCAGGGCGGTGATAGAAATACTGGGTATTTTCACGCTGTCACCAAAGGGAGACGAGCCACTAACCGGCTCACAATCATTGAAGACGACGAGGGAAAAACTTTTCACCAAGAACCCCAAATAGGGAAAGTTTTCTGCGAGTATTTCCAGAAGATTTTCACGTCAAACAACTTACAAGAGTTTCAAACGGTGGAAGAAACAATCTCAAACCGGATCACACCTGCGATGATTGAGAAACTATGTGCGATTCCGGATGATACAGATATCAGGGCCGCAATCTTCAACGTACACGCAGATAAAGCCCCAGGGTCTGATGGGTTTTCTGCAGGCTTTTACCAGTCTTTCTGGAACATTATTGGTGCGAATGTCTGTGAAGAAATAAGAGGTTTTTTCCTGTCAGCTAATCTGGACAAGAAACTCAATGAAACCCATGTATGCTTGATTCCAAAAGGCACAGCACCACAGAAAGCAGCAGATTTCCGACCTATTGCGTTATGTAACGTAAGGTATAAGATAATAGCGAAAATACTTACTGGTCGAATCCAGCCCTTCCTCGATACCCTCATCTCCAAACACCAATCCGCTTTTGTGCCTGGTAGAGCAATTGCAGACAACGTCCTGATAACGCATGAGACGCTCCACTATCTCAAAATCTCAGGGGCTACAAAGAGATGCTCCATGGTGGTAAAAACCGACATGAGTAAAGCCTATGACCGCATCGAGTGGGGCTTCCTTAAAGCGGTCCTTCAGAAGTTTGGTTTCCAACCCATGTGGATCTCTTGGATAATGGAGTGTGTCACAACAGTGTCCTACTCCTTCCTCATCAACGGCGCACCCCAGGGCAACATCGTTCCTTCTAGGGGATTGAGGCAAGGAGACCCCCTCTCGCCGTACCTCTTCATATTATGTACGGAGGTCCTCTCCGGTCTATGCAAACAAGCTCAACGCTCTGGAAATCTTAAAGGGCTTCAAGTAGCGAGGAGGAGTCCCTTTATCAACCATCTGCTGTTTGCGGACGACACCATATTCTTCTGCAAAACAAATGATGCCAATTGTCTAGCACTATCCCTCATCCTTAACTGGTATGAACGTAGCTCCGGTCAGTGCATAAATCTGTCAAAGTCCACAGTGACATTCTCAGGCAAAACCCCACCAGAAATCAAAGAAAGAGTAAAACTGACTCTAGGCATTGTAAAAGAAGGAGGAATGGGTAAGTACCTGGGACTTCCAGAAAGTTTTGGAAGACGGAAGAAAGATGTCTTCACGGGTTTGGTGGATCGGATCAGGCAGAGATCACATAGCTGGCCAACTCGTTTCTTATCAGGCGCCGGAAAACATGTCCTCCTCCAATCAGTCTTATCGGCCTTCCCCACATACACCATGTCGTGTTTCAAGCTCCCTCGATCCCTCTGTAAACGGATCCAGACAATCCTTACTAGATTCTGGTGGGACAACTCACAAGACCACAGAAAGATGGCATGGGTGGCCTGGAAAAAGATGGCCATACCTAAAGCAGAGGGAGGCTTGGGGTTCAGAGACATAGAGACGTTCAACGATGCCCTCTTAGCCAAGCTAAGTTGGAGAATCTTCAAAGACCCCGACTCTCTACTAGCACAAGTCCTGCGAGGGAAGTATGGAGAGGTTGGCTCTTCGTTCCTGGAGAGCAAACACAAACAATCAGGATCTCATGGCTGGAAAGGGATCCTAGCTGGCAATGAAGTCCTAAAAAAGGGGTTGGGATGGTTAGTGGGAGATGGGGAATCTATCAACGTTTGGTCAGACCCTTGGCTCTCAACTAATCAACCCCTTTTACCCATTGGTCCTCCTACCATCGATAACCTCCATTTGAAAGTTAAGGACCTCCTAGATCATAACACAAACGAATGGAATCTACAAGCAATACGCTTGCACCTACCTCAATATGAGGACACAATTCGCCAACTAATTCCGAGCTCCTTCCGTCCTGCCGACTCTCAAGTTTGGATGGCAGAGAAATCAGGAATCTACAATACCAAATCAGGCTACAAGTTACTCGCTCAGCTCTTTCCAAAGACATCTAAAAGCAAGTTTGATTGGTATAAGAATATATGGAATGTTCATACCTCCCCCAAGCTAAAGTACTTCCTCTGGCGCATAGCTCACGAAGCGCTTCCAGTAGGGGATCTTCTAGCTTACAGAGGCATCAACTCGGAACTTCACTGTAAAAGATGTAATGGGCCGGAGAGTATCTACCATATTGATAGATTGCCCGTTCGCAAAGAGAGTTTGGAGCTCGTTCCCAGTCCAAATCCGGACAAACACTCCAGTCTCGGGCCGAGACACGAAGCAGATCTTGGAGCTGTCACGGCACTACAGGAATCTTCCACCTACAGGTATCGCTGACACTCCTCTAATTCCTTGGTTGCTCTGGAATCTCTGGACCGCTAGTTTAATGAAAGTCAATCGTTGATCAAAAAAAAAAAAAAAAAACCATTGTGAACAATTGAATCCTGAACACCTTTATTGCATATTTTCAATTCTAATACCTAACGAAAGCTGAGTATATTAGGTTGATTTAAACATTGTGGTTGGAGCCACAGAAGTGGAAAGACTATACCTTAGTGATTCATGTTCAAGACGACTTTTAATTACATCCCAATGCAACTATCTTTTCATTACATGCTCCATATGATTATCCTTTGCCTAACTTTTCGTTTCATTTGTTTTACAACTTCATCTAATCTTACTTTGTTTTCTTTCTTATTTTTAGGTTCTCAATATCCACAATAATCCTATATTCTTGTTCTAGCTCGTTATCAATCTCCAAAGGTGTTAAGTGAGAAGACATTCTCCTTGTGTTTGACCCCGACCACAACACGGCTGTGCACTTGCAGCTTAGTTTGGTTGGGTTATAAATTATAAAATCTTGAAGTAAACCCACCACACATCATCAACTGTTAACATGGAAACGGATTCGTTATATTTGTAACATTATCCGTCGGAAACTTTTGTTCTAAACTTAGATTTTGCAAATCTAAAAGCTTTAAGGGAATTTCCGGTGAAGTCCAATAAATTTTAGCAATTTTCATCAAATTTCGGAGCTCGAATTTTGAATTGGTATAATCCCCAAAATGTGTTGGAAACTGCTAAAAATCACCGGAGTTTGCCAGATATTCCCTTAAGATTTTTAGGTTTGGAAATTCTGAGTTTATAACAGAAAATCTTGACAGATAATTTTACAAATTTAATGGGGGTTGTTTCCATGTTAACTATTGACTAATTGAAACCGAATTTAGAAAAAATAACAATAATTTGTGTTATTGTTTGTCTGAGAATAAACCGTGCAATTTTATTCAGCTAGTTAATAATGTGTCGGAGCCTAACAAAGGTTTTTCCGCCATTGTAAAAATATTATTTATTGGATGCTACTATAAATAAAACAAAAAATCAGTTTATATTATTATTGGTTAATTGCTATGTTTTAGAGTTCCGCAGCATACCCTGTATGGCCTTCTCCATGTGTAATTGTATAGTCAAACATAAACTGTAAATAGGTTCTTTATCGAAGAAAAAAAATGTAAATAAGTACGTACGGGTTGGAGTTGTTTGTTATTCAACCATGGTTAGTTAAACACTTAAACTACTTAATTTAAAAACTTGAATGTGATATGTGATTTTGCAGGTCAGTTAAATAATATTCTAATCCGTTTTGATTCTGGTTTTAAGTATATAGATCTTTTTATTTAGGCATGGTAGAATAAAACCCCGAGGCTTTAGTTACGTACGTAATGTCTTGCATCGTCGTTAATGTATATCAAATCGTAGGTAAATTTGTTCACTTTGTTTGTGTTGACTAATAGTCAAACACTACACAAAAAAGGAGCATTGATAGCACATCATAATAGCACGATTTATCTAATCAATACTATTAAAACTGAGTCACAAAGGGTATTCCAGTCAGAAAATTTTCGGAGCTAAAATAAGTAATTTACCAAAAAACCAAACAGATAATAAAGAAAAGGTGTTTGGAAACAAGTATAATAAGAGAGTTTTTTGGAAAAAAAAATTTAGGGTTTCACTGAGTCGACTCAGTTTTACACGCGTCGACCTCACCCGGATCCATTGATAAAACACGCGGATCCAAAAGTTTACTTAAATTCAACCGGACAAATTGAACTGGACAAAATTCAACTAAACCATATAACCATTACAAAATTGGTGAGCCAAAATATAATTGATGACACAGTTTGTGTTAAAAAAAAAACACGCAAGTCCAGCGGATCTTTTATCGGATCATACGAAGATATAAAGAAATGCAGGAAAAGCTTTAGAATGAAATTAAGCCCATACAAATCCATTACAGTTTTCAAATTTCGAATTCAAAGGATCCTGATTTAGCATAATAATACTCCAGCTCCGAAAATCTGCATTTTCCATAAATATTATTAACTGTGCCAATCAAATACAAAAACAGAAATAATATAAACAGCAATAACAACTCAGATTTCTTTCCACGCAAAATCTATAAAGTTTTCCACAAATTTCGCTAATGAATTAAAACGAATATACTTAATACCTAATGTACTAAGCACACAAAAGTGACGACATTCATAATACATTGATATTGAATTTGAAAAGTTACCAAAAACAAAAAAAACTAAAAATTCTTGCGTAAATATCTACCAAAAATATACTGTGATAAATTTTGAAACCATATTGATTGAAAACCTAATGACTCATCTTAAACAACTATAAATACATCATTCACATGGTGTTTAGTACATACCTCGAAATTGCATAGATGTTTCCGTGTTTCTATTTTCATGTTTACTAATCGCATTTTGTTTTGGATGTAGGGGAATAAAGGAACCAAAAGCTCTCTCTTGAATGACCAAGCAACTATGATACGATCAAAGGTTAGTCCCAATCTATAACCTATTAATAGATAGTTTCTCCTTATTGCTTCACATGTCTTTACGATGGCAAGCCTTTCAAAATAGGTTGGTGAATCCAAATTAAGCTTCTTTTGGAAGCAATACACGTCCGTGATATTATAGACTATTAGAGATTTTGTACACCTTTTCGATTCTGAAATCTTAATCTCAATCTGTCTTGCAGGATATGAACACACAGGCTTATGAATATCACCATACCTTATTCGTCTGAAAAAAGAGAAGTACCAGGCTTTGGACCTCCAGATTCGAGTTATTGATTCAATGAGCCTCTTTGCGTTGCATCAAGCTGTGTTTATTTGATGAAAAAAAAACACAGCATACTAAAATGTAAGTTAACCTTCATACGGTAAGCTTTATACACGCTTTCAAGTCTAAAATCTGCTTCTCATTCTGTCTTGCAGGTTATGAAAACACAAGCTTATGCAAGCAAGCATATAAACAAACATTGGAGATGATTCTAGCCAATGAAAATGTAAGATCGTAATCTTAAAATACATACAATCAAATATATATTTAAATACTAAAATACAAAAACATGCTCTATTTAATTATTTTGATGTATTTAAATATATAGCACATAGATTTTAGCCTTTAAAGGGTTTCTTTTACCATTGTGCGTTTCTTTTCATATCATTTCTCAATAGAAGCTTCGACCTCATATATAATTTCTTCGAAGAGAAATTTAATTACTTTTTTGACTTTCTATTTTATGTTTTCATGCAATTCCAAAAAGAGAGAGAACACATCTATCTGCTACAAACAAGTTTTCAGACTATGTTTCATTGAGTCCAGCGTTTGTACAAGTATATTTTTTGTTAAACTGTATAACATGATTTTGCTTTGCTGCTATTATTTTCTTTATATTTTAACGTGCTTGACTAATTTGAACCAGCCTTGCTTTAAAAGCTTTCTGCAAGTTTTCTTAATTTCAAGGTTGTTTATGGTCAGGATCCTGCGTTCTACTTTGCTTTATAAATAGAAGACTCACTATATCTCTAAAGAACCTATATTCTCAGAACTATAATTTCAGATTCCCAGCAAGCTAAACCAAAAACAAAAAGGCTAAACCTACTTTATTCACGTACATGAAGGATGACAATTCTATATGGAGAATCCGACTTTATACATAATGCAGAAAGAGGAAGAGATTGTGACGGGTCAAATCTGGTCCATGCCTAAATACACGAACAAGACAAAGGCGAATTAAAAGAAAGAGTTCAGAAAAGTATTTGAGGAAACAAATCCGCACCACGAGGAGGAAAGAACATTTTGTATGAAAAAAAAAAGCTTCAGCTTGGTATTATTAACTTTTGTTTCTTCATTATTTTTTATTTATTCCAAAATAGATTTTAAAGATCATACCAATAGCCTGAAGCAAGCAACTTTTCACCAACGACCTTTGGATGTGTACTCCTTACAGCTGGTTTGACGAACATTTAATGGTTTGAAGGTGATGCCGGTTATAAATCCAACTGCTTTTAACTTTTGGGAACCTACCAAATACATAAGAACATATAGATTAGTATCACGATTGTCGACAAAAACAACCAAATTCTTCTGCAAATTAAGTGGAGACAAAGGCATTTAAGCGGAGAATATGAAAAGGAAGAAATCCTGTTAGTCTTTTGTCTTAACCTCAAGGTTGTCCAGTTTTGTTTTATCGAAACTCAGACATGATAGTTCAGAATTCTAACATATTGTACAACCATATTTTAGAAACAGTTTTGCTATGCAATCAATTTAAAATCAGAAAAACATACAATTCATTATATGAAAAGTGGTTATTGTACTAACCTTAATTAGTTTTCTTAATCAAGCATGGATTATTAACCCGTTTAGAAAACAATGATAAGCTTCTTAGCTCCATCAAAGGTAAAACGTTGAACTTTTCCTCTCTACAAGTCTCCTTCACTGAAAAGAGTGAAGAATTGCTTAGTTCGGACCCAAGTTTGAAACATTGTTATCGGTGACGAAAAGAGAGTAACTCATCCAGAAAAAAATATGAAAAGCTATCATGTGAATATCATGCGAGGAACTCAAGAAACCAAACAATGCACCCATGAACAGCTATCAAAGACGAGATAGAAAGTACACTATATGAGCTATCAAAGGAAACAAGAAAGTGATAACTTATAAGATTTTAGCAAAAAAAAAAAGAGGGAATTGTTCAGGAGAATGCAAATGCACAAGCAACAAGAACAATGGAATTAGGAATTTCGAGAAGAGCAGGAAAGCTGAAGAGAAAGTTCATAGGGGAACAAATTAATTGCAGAAAACAAATTGATTATTTTTTAGATAGTTGATTTTTTTTACTTGAGGTTTCGAGATGCTGGAGAAGACAGAATTGAACCTCAAATGCCTCAAGAAGAATGGAGATTCATTCAATTCATTGTTATTAACCATGCAACGGGTCTATACATAGAGTTTTTAATGGACTGGTCTGTACCTGACAACATCGGTATTGCGTTTGGCGATGTAAGATTCAGTTTTTGGCATCGGAAATTCACTATCACCAAAAATCATACGAGCAAGGAGGAGATGATAGTTGTCAGAAAAGGTTATCCTGAGATCATCAAGGCATCGGAAAGTCCCGATGATTCATTGGAGAAGCTGCGGGGAAGAAATCATGAAATAAAAAACTATGACTTGACTGGATTCTGTAAATCAAAAGCGATTAAGGCGTGAAGAAGATGAGTGTTTACCTAGATCGTCGACGATCCAGCTTTCGAAATGAATCAATTCTGATTGGCAATAAGGAGCTGAAATTTGTTGTGTGCGTGGAGCTAAATCGGCAGCGATCGCGAATTGCAGATATGAGCACCATCATCAGTGGAGTTCAGTTTCGAATCCCATGAGAAGCTGCATAAATTGGAAGCAAAGCTTAAAGTTCGCAGATTAAGAAGAAACAGAGAAATTGCTTCGATGAAGAAACTAGGTGAGGTAAAGTCGTAAACCTGTGTTTTATGAAGCAGTGGAGATTAATTTCTCGGGTCTGATATATCCAGAAATAATATCAAGATTTTCTAATTACGCAGAACAGAAGAAGAAGTCAAATGTCCTTTTCTTTTGGCTTGAACGAAGAAATCATGGACGAGTTTTGTCAAGGGATTACCTGGGTTATACAAAACAGGTGGAGCTTGATTGTTCTAGCTTCTCGGCTGCAGAAACACAAAATTGAAAAAATGGATGATCAAAAGAGAGTGATCTAGGTAAGAATCGACGAAGACAGAGAATGTCGCACAAAAATTCTTTCCTAGAAAAAATAATTATGTCTTACCAAAATTAAATGTGAACAGAAAAAACAAGTGTCTGAAAATGATTAAAGACACACATCCAATAAGGTTGAATAAAAGTATATTTTTTTAGCCAAAGTTTAATCTGATAAAAATCAACAAATTATCAATATCATTAACGATAAATTATCATATTAATTTAAAAAAAAAAAAAAACCTGCGCAGTCATGATCTAAGTTTTTAAACAACATAATTCAACATCACGGGTCAGACCCAATAATATTTTAGATTTAGTTTTTTTTTAAGAGATAGAAAGAAATAACGATAAAGATTACTCAATTTTGTAGAAAATGTTTTATAGACATTGAATTTCAAGTTACGGGAAAATCAAAACAAAGAAATATGAGAATCAAATAAAATGTAGTGATTTTGTAAATGAAGAAAATGGTCCATTCAACAGAATTATGAAAAGCATTTACCTTTTTCCTCATAATCAAATACTAATTTAAATGATTTGAAATAAAGGAAATGTTAAATCGCTTACAAAAACAAATCTTAATCTTCTTTCATGAATACGCGTCGCCGATTTCTCCAAACTTCAAACTAGGCATTGGCATAATGGGTACCAGTTTCGGTTCCGGGTCGGGTTTTTCGGTTCCGGGTCGGGTTTTTCGGTTCCGGGTCTTACAGTTATTTGAAATATTTATCCAAATAGGACCCGCTACTATTTCGGTTCGGTTCCGGGTCGGTTCCCTTCGGTTCCGGGTCTAACGGTTCTAGCATAAAAATAACTGTCAAATATCCGAAAAACTGTGGTTACTTGTCGGGTTCGGGTATAAACCGGGTTTTTTACCCGTTCTTACCCGTTTATACCCGTGTATACCCGATTTCCCCTGATTTAATCCAAAAAAAGAACCGAAAATTGAGCACAAATATGTCCTAAACATATCAAACCATTCAAGATTTCAAACCATTCAAACCATTCAAGGTTGAAACACGATAGACCAAAGTACCAAACTGACAAAAACACATCAAACCATTCAAGGTTTCAAGACACAAAGCCACAAACACAAAGTATCAAAGATTCAAAGTTTAACACAAAAGAGAAAAACACAAAGTCTTGTAATAGAACTATAGAAGACACCAACTCTTCTATTCTTCAAGACAATCGGACCATTAAACTTCATTCCCTCCTCACCGAGTCTCTTATTCCCTCCTCACCGAGTCTCTTGTTATCAAACTACATTACATAATACTAAGTTAAAGACTGAAAGAGATAAAAGAATTTGTATTCAGTTTTAAATAGTAAGTACTTACCAATAACTCAAGGTGCTTTAAAGGTGAATGCTGGTTCAAACTCTAAAGAGAAACAAATAAACGGATTCATGAAGTTAGTAAGTAGTAACTATAAATCTGAAATGCAATTGCTATATGAAATCATGAATATAATTTAGTAATTTACCTCGCATGAGATTATCTTGAACCTCTAGCTCTGCTAACAGCTGTTCCTTCTTGACCACTTTGTCATTCATTCTAAACTCACATTTCATCCATTGCTCAAGACACATCAAAACTTCAATTGTGTAATGAGTCAAGCAGCTCCTACTCGGTTCTAAAACTCTTCCTGAAGTACTAAAGGCTGATTCTGAAGCAACTGAAGACACTTGCATTGCAAGTATATCTCTAGCTATCACAAGAGAACCGGAAACTTTGGAGTGTTCACCTTCCACCAAGAAAGCACATCGTAATCTGTCCCATCAAAAGAAATTGGATTCTCAAGCTTTTCTTTCAAGTACAAATCCAACTCATTCAGCTTCTCTTGAAAACCTCCATCCTCAAGAAGCTCCTTGTAGATGTCATTCATGCTTTCATACTCTAGACCATTTCAAGAACCGTTTTCTGAGAAGCTTCTTCTCTAGACTGAGCAGAACTAGTAGATGCTTCATTTGACTGCGCCATTGAACCTGATTCACCACTTCCATTCTTGTTTAGTTCTCTGCTATACTCCTCAAACAGATTCTTCAAAATATCTCTCACTTCATCTTTCAGAGCTTCACTCCTCGGACTTTTACTGTAAAGCTTGTCAAAACTTTTCTCAACAAAGATCATCTTCTTGCTTGGGTCAAACACGGCTGCTACAAATACCAGCTTGTTCATCTCTACCCTTTTATCAAATGGATCCCAATACTTGCCTAGTTTCATCAACATTGCAAAGGCTTTCTCACGTAAAACTTCATCCGGACCAGGATTAGTACTCAGCAAGAGATGTTTGAAGACATAGTCACAATCGCATGATACAACTTGTGGGAGCAAACACTGTTTGACGCAGAGAGAACAATTGTGGCTTTGTAGAAGATAATGAGGAATTGGACTAACCTGTGAGCCGCATCAAAATCATCTTTCGTTGGTGGTCCAACCCTTTTCTTTCCCTCCACTATATCCGTGAAGTATTTGATGTATGGAAAATCAAGCTCATGCATCTTGTCAAATGCCAATCTGAACTTCAAAGCTTGGTCTAACATCATAAGTCGAATTCCATCTAGTCTTCACATCTAGAGGCAAGCTTCCTCTTTGAATCCTTCTTGATTCCACATGATTCTCAAATGCCTTGATCCTAGGTGTGGAAGATCTCACAAAGTAAATGCCGTTACGGATAGCATTAACACTTTCAACTATCTCCATCAGACCTTGTTTCACAATCAAGTTAATGATATGAGTAGCACACCTTAAATGGAGAAAATCACCTTTCAGAATCAGCGCATCATCTCCTAGCTGCTTGAACTCTTTCTTGAATGTCTCCATGGCATTACTGTTAGCTGTGGCGTTGTCAACGGTGACGCAGAAAACTCGCTTGATGTCCCACTCAGCCATACAATCAATAAGAACCTTAGCTATAGTTGCACCTTTATGATCATACACATTCTTGAATCCAATGATAAGTTTCCTTAGTTGCCACCAAGCGTCATGAAATGAGCTGTTATACCATATAACTAGCTCCATGTATGAGGCGCCACCCAAATATCTGTAGTCAGAGACAATCTCTGCTTATTATCATCAAGAATCTTCTTCATCGCAACCTTCCTTTGGACATACATCTCCACAATGTCTCTTGTACAGGTTCTTCTAGAATGAGGATTGGGCAACTTAGCTTTACCGCAGAAATGTTCTCCATGCCAAGCCCTCAATGAAAGCTAAAGGCAGCTCGCTAACACAATCATCTCATTAGAAGCTTCCCTAATCACCTTCTCAGACATTTTACAAAGTCGAACATCAGAACCATCAGAAGACAACACGGTTTGGTCTTTCTTTCCACTATTAGCAGTTGTCCACGCGGAGAAAGCCTTGCAAGAGACCATGTTATGTTTCTTCAGGTTGGATGTGCCATTGCCTGATGGAGCCACAAACACCTTCTTGCAATAATTGCAAATTGCCTTTGTCTTGTCATTCTCAGGTCTCTGGAAGTGGTCCCATACTTGAGACCATGATTTCTGGTTCGAAGCTTTCTGGTTCGAAGCGCTTGCTGCTTCTGGTTTCTTTCTCTTCCCTTTGCCTTTTGTTCTTCGTAGTCAGTGGCGGTGTTGGTGAGGTTTCGGTTACATCATCCTCGGTCTCTGATCCACTATCATCATTCAACTGTGGTTCACCATTTGAAGCCATCTGGGAAAGCAAACAAAGCCAAGCAGTCATGATTCAATTCAAGTTTCAGGTCGAGTTCAAAGTTCAACATTCTAACAATCAATTCGCATAACTCCATAAGGCTAAGACTTCAACTCTATGTGTAATGAAAATACAGTATCCTAACTTAATCTCAAAATCAAAAGTCAAAACTCTATTAACAAAAGTGTGAAGAACATCGAGAAATCGCAAAACTCTATTACAATATCACAAATTCACAATATAGTAAGTTATAACAATCTATCAATCAATCGCAAATCATAAATAGGAATAACTTATTCCGAATAAGGAAGAGATCCAGAGAAGAAAGAACATCGAGAAATCGCAAAAACATCGGGAAAAAATTGCATGTAAGATTGTAAGGTAAGGAAGAACATCGAGAAATCAAAATTGCATGTACCTTTGATCGATTTGCAGACGTCTCTGATGGAGGAGACGTTGAGAATCGGCGGATTGGAGTTTCCAGTTTGAAGTAATTGAGATGGTAAAGGGATTTAAGTTGAATTTCGAAAAACTTTTCTCGACAACTTTTTCAGATCGAGAAGCGGAAGAGTCTAAAGCGGCGGGGGCGAATAAAACGATGAGTGTAATAAAAAAACAATAGTCTAAAACGGTCATAAAAACGGATATACAGGATTGAAGATATATATTATAGCATTTTAGAAATGCTAAGCCTTAATTTTACTAAGCGGGAACTAAAAATAGTTTTGGAGCCTAATTTTTTCAGTCATAGACTCATAGGGGCCAACACTTAACAAAAAAATCACAATTGGAGCCATTATGACTTTTTTTGTTTACACTGTGAAACAAAAAGGGAAAATCTATCAGAACAAAAAGGAAAAAAGTCAGAAACACATCTGAACGAAAAAGAAAAATCTTTCGAGACTCCTTCTCCTCCCTCTATCCTCACCTTCTCCGATCGACTCCTCCACCGCTCTCCCCTGATATGGCTGAACCGTTTCTCTCCACCCTCATCCTCCTACCCTCATCCTTCTCCTCTACCTCTAGTACCTCGACCAAGTTTACCCAAACCCTAATTCACCTACGATTGAAATCAGGATTTGATACACATATAGCTTCTCTTATGCGGTTTGTGTTTTTCAGTTTATTTTGTAATTGTAGTTCGATTCGAGTTCTTTGGTCGTAGATCTCGCTGTTGCAATGTCGCAGAGTTTCTGTCAGTTGATTTGGGAGTGAAATCTAGTTCATATCGAATTGGGAATTGAAGATTGCCCCCTTGATTTTGTTTTGATGATTGTTGTTCATTTAGGTTTCTGAATTTAGTTAAAATCTTTGACATGTTCTGCGTTTCCGTTATTATGTTTGTGTTCTCATTTTCTATTGCGATTCCAATCTTAGACTCATTGTGTTTGTGTTTTTTCTTAATTTCTTGAAGGTATGGTTGAGACTGAACCTCAAGAGTAACGTTTTGGGTCTGCTGAGGTTGTAAAGATGGAACTTGTCAAGGTTAAGTGGTAAGATTCAAGAGAATACTAGATTTGTGTTTGCCTGCATATTTGACCCTTTTCTCTAGTTAGGATATGTAGCTAACCTGCGAGATTGTCCTTGTTTATGTCAAGTTGAGTTTTTGTCTTGTAGGTTAGTTTTTTTTTTTCCACGCCAAACATCAGCTTTCCTCATATTCAGTTGTCTTTGAACTATTTTGTTCTTTCTGGATATGCTCTACTACCTTTTCTTCTTCTCAATGGCTCATAGATGTGATATTGAGATTGTTTATGTCACCTGCCTACCTAATATTTTTGGGTTGATTCGTTATAACCAGGTGCAAAGAGTGTTTAGGGTTTAGGGATGTAGAGATGCTACAAAGTCAATAGATCCATAAATCCGTGGACATGGCTTGCTGTTTTCCTTTGTACTTAAACTTTTATTTTACAAGTGGGTCTACTTTGCTATTTATTTCATCGTGCTCAACAATGTTCCTTTTTTTATTGGATGTCTAATGTAATTTAGGTTTGCTCAGGTTTGGTATTGCAAGATCAATATATTGGACAAAGGACTTTACTTCAGACGAAAGTTCAGTGCAAGTGAGGAAAAAAAAAGCGAAATTTCAGGATGAGGAATCTTTTTCAAAGGTAACTGGATTGGAGTCTCTTGGAGGAAGTGTGTAAGATTTATCTTCTAAACCTCATTTGAATTCCGTCCTATTGTCTTGCTCACTTTAAGCATCACTGCATTCTTTGTTTTTGTTGTCCTGATATCACTTTTTTTTGAGAAGTCGTTAAGGTGTGTGTGACTTGAATTTTCACAGCTTTAACTAGATCCTGAAGCACGGGATGTTGTATTTTTTTAAAAATGTTTTAAAATATTGATACTGTAATTATGTAAATAAAAGTTTGTTATGTTTGTGATATATGTGATGATGAGTAAGGATTCCCATTTTGAATATATATGTGCTGGACGAAATTAATATGTATACAAATTCTTATAATTTCATGCAAGATACTAACCTCTGCGCCAGTTTTGCTCAAACCGACTTCAATGTGTTTTGACAGTAGAACATACATATATGTCGTTTTACCGGGTTTGCACGGTTTCATTTGGTGAGTTATATTTTGGTTATAGAAGTATATCTCATTCGGTTTAAAGATTTACCGGGTTTGCTCGGTTTCATAATGTATGGTTTTGCGGGTTTGATTTGGTGAGTTATAAGTATAGAATTAATATTTCAAATTTGATGACCCCTATTTATTATTTCCATTTGTTCGAAAAGTTAATTCAGTTGCAGAAATCATAAAAGAAAACCAATACTCTTATTTTAGAACTCCTTATTTTGGGTATAATTATAAGTTTAATAGTATACATTTAATAGTATAGATGATGTCCAGAAATAGATTTGGTTCGATTTAGGTAAACCGAGGGAGTGAAATCAATTTGGTTCGGTTTAGGTTAACCGAATGGTTTTCTTTACAATTTGGAAATGAGCCGACAATCGCCGCCGTTACAATTTCTTTGTTTCGCGACATCGCATCATCTTTCTCTTTCGACAAAAATCCGGTCGTCTCCTTCATCTTCTTCAGATTCCTTCATGCTCGTCCCGTTCTCCACATAGATAGGTTACTGAAATTCTCCAATTGACGAAATCTAAATCGATCAAAGAAATGATTTTTTCTGGTCTGACCTAATTCTCTTCCGTATTGGAAAATCCTATGCTCTACTCAAAAGAACCCAGAAAAATCGATCTCTGCAGCTGACGGGACTGTTCCCTTGCGTCTATGTTCCCTTTATTTCAGGTAAACCTCTAAGCTCTCGCAATTTCCTTCCCTGTAGCAAGACTTCGATTTGAACTTGCCTCCACGATTAGATAACTCAAATAAGATTAACTTAATTCTTCCTTAGATTGGTTTTAAGATGCTCAGAATCAAATTAATTGCAAAGTAAATTAAAACTTGTATATGTTCAATCCCGTGTTTTGGAGTGCATTTATTTAACATTTCGTAATCACATTACTTGCTTGTATGTTTGACGGGCTGAGCGATCATGAGTCAAGCACGGATTGAAAAGAAGACATTGCTGTTGAATACCAAAAAACTTCACTGCAAAATACTCAGGTGAACGTTCTTGGACACCTTTTCGTATCTATGTGGTATCCGTGATTTTACAGTTAGTTTAGCTTTTTAGTTGTGATTTAAATTTGTTACCATAAGGGAAACTTGATTTTTCCGTTAGATCTACAATTTCGTTGTTGGGTTATTTGCATAAACTAAGAACGAATTAAGACAAACGTAAATACAATCACAATATAGGTAGTTCTCAAAAATGGAAAAAAGATTTAAAACATCATTCTCATAGACTAACAAAGTTCACATCGTTTTGAAGAACATAGGATATTTTGAAACCATAGTTGAAATGAAAGGTGCATACTTAGATTCTCATAGTTAAACTGCAAACAAAAGCTCAAGAAATAATTAAATGGAAAAGATCTTCATACACTGATGGGAATGGTTGAGTGATTTATCTCCTTCATTCCTCCTTCTCATCATTCATCGCTCAGGTCCTCCTCTTGGTGCAATCTGCAGTAGACCAGTACCTATGAATGGTCTTAAGGAGCAGGCGACATTCTAAAAAAACATTGTACATCACAAAAATTTAAATACTTACAATATGTTCGTGAAATGTACCACCTCGTGGTGTCCAGGAGGATCATACTCAAAAGTAGAAATCCCTTCTTCATCTTCGACTTGAATAGGACCTGGTAGTTTATAGGGTAATGGTTGATCATTATCTAGTTAGTATTGAGATGCTATAGCGTAAGATGAAGGTAACTTTCGGTTATCAAAGAAACTAACCATCTCTTCCAACAACACACCAATTGGTTAATAGGACTATGTTTGTTCCGGTTTCACCATAACATAGCCAATTACATTTAAAGAGAACCGCCAAGATTCCCTTTGCACGACAGTTTAGATGATTTCCACTGCATAACAGTCAAATTGTGACATTCATAATGTTAGAAACATAACACGTTTCTTAGTTTAGAAAAAATATAATAAGTAGTTATTAAATTCTTACTCGTTGTCCTCAAGAACAAAGTCAATCGATCCGGTGGTCTTAGGATCATAGTTATGTATGTTTCTAGGCATAGAGTCATCCACTGTGAGGCCAAAATCTGAAACAGAAGATATGACGCCTAGAAAGTCTACAAAAACCGTTTAAAACAGAATATCAGACTTTAACAAAAGCATATTAATTAATCTTAACATTTTGCTCTTCAACAATAGTATTAGTAAGGAAAATTAACCTCTAGTGTAAGAAGTTCCATCGTGAACAGTTCCGTTCTTAACATCCTGAAATGGAACCAAATCTAGCGGAATGAAACCATTGAACAATTCTGAAACACCAACTTCTGTGTTTCGCTTGAGAACGATCTCTTTTCTCTGTTTAGTCATACGAATCTCATTCCGGACAATAACAACTGAGAAACCAGTTATCGTGAACCAGTCTCCTTGCTGAAGAAGTCTCTTAAATCTCTTGGCATCAGCAAAATGCTGGACGAATGCATGAATCCTTGTGCCCTGTTTTCAAAAATGAGTAGAGATTAAAACATTAAAAAATTTCACCTCTAAACTGACTCAATGTTAAACTGACTCAATGTTTAACTGTATAGGTTAATTATTCACAAACCTCATCATCAACCACCAGGAAACTGAGCCCTTCACCATTCTCGACATCTAGAGTAGACCACACGTTCTCAACTCTCACTCGAATCATCGAATCATCTCCATTTGGGTGTAACCATGGCGAGTCTCTCAAAGTTTACCATTGAAGTTGTTTTTTAGGTTTCAATGTTAAACTGACTCAATGTTTAACTGTATAGGTTAATTATTCACAAACCTCATCATCAACCACCAGGAAACTGAGCCCTTCACCATTCTCGACATCTAGAGTAGACCACACGTTCTCAACTCTCACTCGAATCATCGAATCATCTCCATTGGGTGTAATCATGGCGAGTCTCTCAAAGTTTGCCATGGAAGTTGTTTTTTAGGTTTCTTTTCTTCTTTACAGAGTTTTGATTGAGATCGGATGAATGATTCCGCTTATATATGATTTTTTTTAGGGTTGCGTTTATGTGGACGGTTGCTTTTAATAGTATAGATTCTTAAATATTTCCTGAAGATTTTCTGAAGATTAAATATTTTCCTGTGATAATTCACAAACATAATATCTTTTCAGAAAAGGAGTGTTCATTAAGTTGCGGATTCTATGTAACCGGCTAAGGAATCATTACATATTCGAATAGATATATGTCAGTCGATATTAAGATAAGTTCTCATTTAATTGGTTACGTACATATGTAAACTTTGTTTTTATATTATTGATCTAGTTATGATGGTTGTCATTGATTAATTTTTACAGTTGAACATTGTGTAGGAATCATCAGTGAAGAGGATTGAAAAGGAAACATTGTTCTTCAATAGAAAAGAACTATGCTGCAAAATATACTAAGGTAAATGTTTGTTGTTTTTCAATCCTTTGCAATCCGTGTATTCCTGTTTGTTTCATTTTTAGTTGTGACTATTGTTATGTTATTAGAAAAGGCTATGAACAAATTAGATCAAACATAGTTAAATAGAAAGAAAACTTACAAAGGTTCCCAAACATGAAACAAAGGTTTAATATATAGTTGTCTTAGATAAGTTGCATAAAGATAAGTAGACGACATGCATGATCTTAAAATATCTTCCGACATTTTGCTTGAGCATATCCTGAAGTCCATCAACTTTTGTTGTCGGTTCTACAGCCATTGAAATAATCAAATTCCATTTCTTCAACTTCTTCTTTGCTGCTGTCTTGTGAGGAAGAGCACCTGCATAGACACATTAGTTTTATTAAGCTGTAATATTCAAGTTTTAAGCCTTTTCATTTTCTTGTTATCAGAGAGAGTCATAGGTAGAATACTTACATTATCTCAGTGAAATGGTCAACCTCATCAAAGCCAATAGGATTGAATTCAAATCTAGAGATTCCTTCTTCACTTTCGATATGAGCAGGATCTAAATACATCCCATCAAGATAAATAAGATAAATTAGTATTATTCAAGCAAGGATGTAATGGAAATTTCATACACTAACCGGCATCTTCAAGAACCCGCCAATCGGTTAAGAGGCATACGATGGTCTCAATTTTACCATAGTAAAGCCAAAACCGTTTAAACTTAGATGCTAAGGCACCCTTTACACGACACTGTATTTGATCCCCACTAAAGTAGCCACAAATAGTGTATGTATTCAGTTAGTTCAGAACAGAAATACAATAACAATTATTCCAATTTAGTTTTGTGTAAATATACTTACTCGTTGTCCTGTAGGGTGAAATCTATTGTGTTAGTGGTCTTTGGATCATCGTTTAAAGGGTTCCTAGGAATAGAGACATCTTCCATGACCGTTGTCTCACGAACTTCAAGTATAAACCCTAGAAAGTCTACAAAAAAATACCAAATAACATTAACATATTGAAAGCTACATTTCCTATAGGGTTCCTCGTTTAGATGATACAAAAGGTTAAGTAAGAAAAACTAACCTCTAGGGAAAGAAGTTCGTTCATCATTCCAAAAATTCGAAACATATTCGTAAGGAACGATGTCAAGCGGAATCCAAGCATCCGAGTCCTCTGCGGGTGTGACGCTGGTGTTGGACGTGAGAGCAATCTTGTTTCTGGCTTCCGTCAAACGGATCTCTGTATTCACCATCACCACGGAAAACCGGTTAGAATCTTCCACTCCCCTTCATGAAGACATCTCTTGAACCTTTTCCTCTGATTACTTTGTTCAACAAAAGCATGCATCTTTGTGCCCTGTTAGAGTTGTAAACTTCAATTAGGAACATGATTTTGGAACATAAAGAACTTGTATATGAGAAAAATATGAATATGAATAAATTGAGAACAAACCGTTTCATCCACAAAAAGAAAGTTTAGAAAATCTCTTTCCTTTGTTTGGTCAAACGAATTCTAGGAGTAAATGTACGAACTTTGAAACCAGATATGGTCTTCCACTCTTCTTCATGAAGTAGTCTCCTAAATCTCCTATGCTGATCTTTTCTTTCCACCAATGCATGCATCTTCGTTCCTGTTACAATTGTGAAAATAAATTAAGAAATCCATTCGTATCATGTAAAATTAGTTTCAAAATAAAATTACTTTGAAACTGTAACAGTAACCTCGTCATCGAGAAAGAGGAAACTGAGCCCTTCACCGGTGTCGACATGAATTGTATCCCAGATCTTTAACACTTTAACAGTAATCCTCGAATCGTGACGGTTTGGTCCCACTCGTGCGAGTTTAACGTCGTTCAACATTGGAAAATTATCGAGATCTATTATTTTTCAAGATTGTGATGGTTTGAGTTAAGATGGAAGAATATTTATATAAGGGTAATGATCTTTATGTAGCAATGAGATTTTCCGAGAATACAATATAATTAGATTTTGTTGAGTTTTTTTTTTGACCGCATTTAATATAAATATAACTTCCGTGTTTGACTATACCGTAGAATCCGGTATTTAATTTACTGAAAGTCTAGATTCGGATTTTAGTGTAGATTGACGTCATATTCTTTGCAATATTAGTATATAGATACTTAATTTATGTGGGAAATATTAATGACTCTTTTGAAAAATTTGTTTTGTGTTTTTGTAGGTGCATTTTGAAGAAACGAACCTTAACTAACCGTTTACAGGATTCAGTTCAGACATCACGTAAGGTAAGCATTGAGTTTGGGCTTGATATTAACTGTCATCGTTTAATCGAATTACGTAGTTTGAATGGGCTAGAAATAGTGAACGGCTTTTTCAACTAATTGCTTATATTGAGTATTCGATCTTATATAGTTTTCTGAATAAAGAATTAGATATATTAAAATCTGGTTGATCGTTTATGTGTTCGTTCATCATCATCGAATATCTTTGGTAAAAATAAAAAATGATATCATGTAGTTCAATCTTCTACAGATAGAAAATTCATGAAAAATAGTTTAGTGTGACTCATTCGATATGAATGAGTTATTCTACATAAGATCTCTAGAAGCATAACAAATTAAAACCTCTTCGAATAGGATCTTCTACAGAAGACCATGGTTAGAGATTCTGGAAAATTTCTTTGAAGACAACATTCGTTGTCTTCTTCTGTGGCTTGCCCTTGTTATCCACGATCAAAATCTTCAATCCTTTTTTCGACGTAACCCTGGAGATAGCAACATAGAGTTGTCCGTGAGAGAAAACGGGTCTTGGCAAGTAAATTCCAACCTCTGACAGGGACTGGCCTTGGCTCTTGTTAATAGTTATGGCAAAAGCAACAGATAGAGGCAATTGTCTTCTTCTCATTTTGAATGGAAGCCTCGCATCTGATGGTGTAATGGTGAGTCGAGGAATGATAACTTTCGCTCCAATCTTGTCTCCGGTAATAACCTTAGCTTCTACCATAAAGTCAGCTAGTTGAGTAATTTGCAGCCTTGTTCCATTCATTAGACCTCCTATTGGATCAATATTCCTTAGCAACATCACCGGACACCCAACCTTCAGTCTCAAACTGTGGTTAGGTAAGCCAGCAACTCTGATGCTGTTTAAGAATTCCGTGCTTAGAGCCTCGTCATTCATGGCAGAAGAGTCTGAAGGATCCAAGGTATCACAGCTGAGATAAATTCGTTCCTCTCCTGATAGATATCAATTTAGGTTAGTTACAAATCGTAAAATAGTAGAAACTGAGGAAACTGACTAACCATTCAATTTGTCTAGCATGTGCTGGTTTATCTTGTCGACATCTTCGTTCGTAGGACAAAGAATTGCTCTTCCTTGGAAAAAGTTTGGATCCGTGTTGTCCTGCAGAGCCTCGGAACTTCCATAGATCTTCCTGCTTATAGATTCAATAGGCTCCTCTTCATCCATTATAAGGAATTCCTCAGGAATTTCGATCTCAGCTTCACCATCATTAGGTTCCGCTATTCTTCCATTACCAACATCGAGTATCCACTCTGAAAATTCCTTTAGGTCTCTTGCTTCTTCTTCACTCAGATTACCAGATAAGAGCCTCATGTTCTTTGTCAGTTTTAAAACTTTGCAGTGTTTCCAAAGATAAGATGAGTTCAGCGAGGCTCCTACTATTTGTGCCCTACCACCACCAGGTATTACTGGAAGAACTTGTCTGAAATCACCTCCAAACACAATTACTTTACCTCCGAACGGCTTTCCATCTTTATTACCAATAATGTCTGAAAGACTTCGATCCAAAGACTCGAAACAATGCCTACTCATCATAGGAGCCTCGTCCCATATAATAAGAGACGACTCTTTGACCAAATTTGCTAGATCAGAACCTTTGCTCATAACACATGTAGTAAACTCATCTGGATTCAGAGGTATCCCAAACCTGGAATGAGCCGTGCGGCCTCCTTGTAACAGTAGTGATGCTATACCACTTGAAGCTACATTTAAAACGATCTCTTCCCTGTATCTAATTGCAGAAGACAAAATCCTCCACAAAAATGTTTTTCCAGTTCCACCAAAGCCATATACAAAGAACACTCCTCCTTTTCTCGCTAAAACAGAACCAATTATTTCCTCATACACTTTCTTCTGTTCAGGAGTAAGCTTAGCAAAGTCTCTGTCGTGGTTTGTTTTCTGCTCCTCTTTTTCATAACTCTTTTCATCAAAAATTAGAACATTATCGGTAGCTGAATAAGTAACTCCCCGTGGTTGAGGCATACTTTTAAACCTCGTCCAGTCAGCGCCATTCCTTTTTACTAACTTTACAATCTCCTGGAGAGCATATTCCCTTTTGTCTTCGTCACTTAGCGTAAGTGCTGAAATTCGTTGACAATACTATTTAGTAAATAGATTCCTTTTTTTTTAAAAAAAATTAAGGAAATAAAGCCAGAAGATATTGTACCTGGTCTATTAAGATCTCTTCTTCTAATCATCTCCATGTCGTCAGAAAGAAACTCCCAACACGCATACCAAACTACATCTGGCGAAATCAGACTATCTGAAGTAAGCATGATGACAAACAACTGGCGAAGTTGTGATGGAGGACATGTGAAGCTTCTTCTGCAAATATCATCGATATACTCTTGGTCATCCTCTAGCAGGCCCCTAGCGTAACAGGCATCTTTAAATTCAGGGTACAACACACCATTATAGGTCTTTATCTCCTCAAACGATCTTGGACCTCTCACGACGTTTAACAGCATTCTCAAATAGTAAGCATCTTCAATCTTCCTTGGTGCGTAATTGATTCTTCCAATGCTGAATCCTCTCTTTCTACGTTTCCAGCGTTTTTCACTTTTTACGTAGGTAAAATAATTTGGAATCTGAACATAGGTAAGCGTTCTAGCAAATTCACACTCCTTGTTCAGTTCAAACCATGCCAGCATCATTGTCTTCTCAATTAGTTTACGTGTTACGACCCTCTCCATTTTGTCA